>VXBZ01006700.1:103643-165739 GCA_013399135.1 Heliornis fulica
AAAAAAAAAAGCTGTGGCTTGCCTTATTCATGTTTCCCAAGTCTGTTAGAAAGTTCCACAGAGTGGAACTAAGAAAATAATTGCAAAAAACAATTTGATTGATGTGCCTCCTTTTGAGCCCAAATAACATTCAATTGGAGATTTCTGATTTTGCTAATGTGATAATTATTTATACTTATTCAACCATGATAAACAACAGGCTAATTAAGAAGAAAAGCACAAACAGGAGAGAAAGTTGCTGGCCATGAGCATTTAGTTTGCTAAAATGCTCATTAGAAAGAGAATAAAATTGACAGGACAAGCTCAGGACCTGCACAGAAAACCAGCAAGCAGCATCCTTGGTAGTAGTAGAGTGCAGGATAATACAGCCAAGACACAGACTGACCTCTGCTCTTTGCAGGAGATACAGTTGGTTCAGGAGCATAGGCTTGTGGAGAAGATGAAACCACAGATCCTCAGGGACACTGAAACTGTAGTGATTAATGAGGCCTGAAAATAAATATTTTATTCCAATTTGCCTAACAGGAAATTCTACATCTTTTCCTGTGGATTTTTTTTTTATTAAAAAAGTGAAACAGTGGCACAGAGAATGCTGAAATGTTTGATAAATACTTTTTCACATTTCAGAAAAACTATTTTTGAAAATAATTTGTTTTATAGTGGTAATACATAGATAGTATGTAGACTGATGTGAAAATCCAGGTGCTGGCAGCTTTTTCTAATCTCTAGGACAGAATTAACCAGCAATTTATACATTGGCTGAAACATCTGAAGACATTCATACGTTAAGTAATGGAGAAACTGCAGCGAATGAGCATGAGGTTATCTCAACCTGGCAGTGGATATAGGGTGGTCGGGCACTAGAACAGGTTCCCCAGGGACGCAGCACCCAGTTTGACTGAGCTCAAGAAGTGTCTGGATGATGCCCTCAGTCCTGTGCCCTGACTTGGCTGGTCCTGTGGAGCCAGAAGTTGGACTCGACAATGCTTATGGGTCTCTTCCAACTCAGGATTCTCTATGATTCTGTGATTCTATCTGGGTTCTGCTGGGCTTGTGATGGGTCTGTGCAGGTACGTCTCAAGGAACAACCTCCTTCTGGAAAAGCGTCCCTTCTGCTGGGAGATGTTCATTGGTTGGAAGGGTATTAGGGATGGGTTTGGCTCACCTAAGGGGCATTGCAAGAAAAGCCCCTCAAAAAAAGAACACTTGGAGGTTGAGGACAGTTGAGTTCAGCCCTGACAGCACTTCAGAGCCCATCCAGCAAAAATTTTCTTTGATGAATAAGAACTTTAATTTGGCACCAGCACAGCAAAACCTAGTTCGTGCAAGCCAGAAGGAGAAAACTGGAGATGTTTTTAACAGCAAGGACATCTCCATCCCTGGACATACTGCCAGTTCTCAGGCTCTGCACTAGTTTCAGCAGGTGGGAACCCACCTCCAATTTTAAGCTGGGGAGTCAGTTGCTTAGTCCCAGCTGCTTGTCTGGGCTTGGACAGTGGAAGAAGGAAACCATCTCCAGAAAGAAATTAATCTCATTGATGTTTTTTAGGAAGGAAAAAACACCTTTAAGATACCTCTGGTTAGAGAGCCAAGGCCAAATGAAGAAACGACCTGAAGGCAGCCCTCTCATGGGCAGACCCATACCTCCCATCACTGATTGGATATGAGTCCATTTTCCAGTCCTCCTACTCCCATCCCTCTGATGGGATGAGTCATACGCTCCTTGCCTGCCTCCTTGTCACTGCACAGAGGACCTCCGAGTCCAAACCCCTGTGGCATCTCCCTGAGTTTTTGGGGCAATAAAAAAAGTGAGGTGTGCCCTATTCCCTAAAGGAATATCACAAGAAAAGTGCATTTAACGTAACTGATGGTGCCCAAGATGCCAAGGGGAAATCGAGGAAACAGCAAATGAAGGACATGTCTCTTGGTAGTTTGTGAAGCAATTTGAAATTCATTAGCACCAAGGGCCTTAGGACATGTCCCTGAAAACACCGGAGTTTTCAGCCTTGAGAAGACCGAGAGGGGATCTTATCAATGTTTATAAATATCTGAAGTGCAGGAGACAAAGGGAGATGGCCAACCTCTTCTCAGTGGCCTGTGGGGACAGGACAAGGGGCAATGGTCACAAGTTGGACCACAGCAGGTTCCACACCAATGTGAGGAAGAACTTCGTCATGGTGAGGGTGACGGATCATGGGAACAGGCTGTCCAGGGGTGTTGTGGAGTCTCCTTCTCTTGAGACATTCAAGACCCATCTGGACAATAACCTGTGTGACCTGCTCTAGGCAACCTGCTTTGGCAGGGGTTGGACTCAATCATCTCTGGAGGTCCCTTCTAACCCCTACAGTTCTGTGATTCCGTGCTTCTGTGATTTTGCATAGTGGATGCAATACCACAGCATGCATGTGTGCTCGGGCACACTTGAGAAAGGTCACAGTGGGTGACAGCCAGGCGCAGAAGTACACTGAGTCTCATTTTTCTGAGGTAGTTTGAGTGCCATGTTCCTAGAGCTTACACAGCAACCCTTCTGCTGGACTGAGCCAAAACCTGCAATCTAATACTTTTTTTTTTTTTTAAACAACATTATTCAATCAGTTCCACCAAAACCCCACACCTTCTCTGGTCTTTGTTTAAATGGTATAGAAAGGAAATATAAAAATCAGATATTGTATACAGAATATACTAAATTACCTCCTCAAGTCTGTTGCTTTGGTATAAAATAACTCTAGTTACATGCAAATCTGGATTTTATTATCATAAACTGAGGTGTGATTGAATCTGATTTGTAAATGAATTCATTTCTGAAAATATGAAGTCATACAAAATTGCCTGCTATTAGTTCAATACTTTTATCTATCACGATAAATAAATCCCAGTTCTCCTCAGTGAGGAACAGGGATAAAAGTAATGCACTGTAAAAAACAGTAGAGTAATTGTTACTAGCTGTACCTTGTTTCTAAGTAATTTAGATAGAAAAAAACACAAGTGAAACATTCTTTATTCCAATCATTTTTTATAGAAGTTGTTTTTCTCTGTGGCAGAGTGAAAAATCAAAGGTTGCTTCCATTTACATTACTATTTCCTAGTGCTCTTTGCAGGCAAAGTTTGATCTTCTACTTTCTGCTCATTCAAAGGTGCAAATAAAGCCTCTGACTTGTTTTTGTTTTCTCTTTTTTTAATGACCTTCAACAGAAATATTTTTCATTCCATTTTATTAACAAATACTCACAAAATAAGGAAGCCCTGATATTGGGATTTGGACACTGTCACATTTAAGAGCTGAAGGACTGAGGTTTGGAAAGTCCAAATATCAATTCAGGGCTTCCTGGAAAGGATCACCTTGCTGAAACCCACTCTTTTTAAAGTTAAAACATATTGGTGTGGGTATTGCTGCGGTGTGGCTGACTCGGGGACTGTGACCTGCTGGAACCTGGTGGGGACATCAATCGGTGGGATGGAGCTGGGCAGGAGGTGGGCAGGCAAGGAGGGGGTTGAAGCTGCACATCGTGACCAAGTGGTATGTACAATGTGGTCTGTGGACCTCTGCACTCAGGCACAAACCCATCATGCACATCATGAGTGTGTGCAACAACTGATGGGGTCCTAAGAGCAATATCAGCTTCTCCTGGGACTTCTCCACATGCTCCTTGCCTTGGGCCTGTCCCCAGCTGCCCTGTCCCTGGTGGGACAGGCCCTGGCTGTGAGGTCCTGCCCAGACCTGTGCCCTGACAGTAACTATGTACACTCTGGAAAGTTAATTGAATTTAAAATTGTGCCTTGCCATTAAATGAATGCTGAAAATTAAAACAGCACTAATTTTAAGGGGAAAATAATTTTCATAGAGCAAACTATTGGTGGTAGCTGTACTCTTACTGTTATTCTAATTTGCATCCAGATATCTCATCAGTGGAAGCATGGGTTGCTGGAAAGAGCAGTGAGGAGAAGAGACATATAACACAGCTCAGCAAATACATGTTTGCCCACAATTTCCCCAGTAGCTTAAAGGTGAGAATTTGGGGTGTGTTTAAACCTGTTAGAGATATTGTGGAAGGTTCTTTGGCTAGAGGTGAAAAACACATCTTCTAAGAGAAAAGGAGTAAGGTAATACTTTAGAAGAAAGAAGAAGGAAAGGTATTTTTCCAAAAGTGGTCACCTAGTGTCACAGACTTATTGCAGTCCCAAAGATGGACAAAACATGCCCAGAACACGCCAAGACATCAGTGTCAATGACATAGACAGTAGGATTGAGTGCACCCTCAGCAAGTTTGCAGTTGACACTAAATGAGTGGTGCCGTCAACGTGCCAAAGGTGTGGGATGACATCCAGAGGGAGCTGGACAAGCTAGAGTGGTAGGCCTGTGCAAACCTCATTAAGTTCAAGGACAAGTGCAAAGTCTTGCACATGGGTTGGGACAATTGTAGCTACTAATAAAGGCTGGGGATGATGTGATAGAGCTCAACCCTGTAGGAAAGGACTTGGTGCTACTAATGGACAAAAAGCTGAACATGAGCCAACAATGTCCATCTGCAGCCCAGAAGGCCAGTTGCATCCTGGGCTGCATCAAAAGTAGCATAGCCAGAAGATTGAGAGAGATGATTCTGCCCCTCTGGTGTGACCCACCTGCAGTACTGTGTCCAGGTCTGAAACCCACAGCACAAGGACATGGGCCTCTTCAATATGGTCCAGTGGAGGACCACAAGGCTGATCAGAGCTGGAGCACCTCTCCTATGGTGACAGGCTCAGACAGTTGCACTTTTTCAGCCAGAAGAAGAGAAGGCTCCAGGGAGACCTTATAGAAGCCTTCCAGTACCTGAAGAAAACCTGGAGAGGGGTTGTTTACAAGAGGATGTAGTGATAGATGAGGGGCAATGGTTTTAAACTAGAGCAAGATAAGTTTAAATAGACATTAGGAAGAAGTTCTTCACTGTGAGGGTAGTGGGACACTGGCATGGGCTGCCCAGAGAGGTGATGGAGGCCTGGATACATTCAATGTATCCCTGGATACATTCAAGATCAGGCTTGATGAAGCCCTGAGCAACCTGATCTAGTTAAAGGTGTCCCTGCTTACTGCAGGGGGTTTGGACTAGATGGTCTCTAGAGCTCCCTTCCAACATAACACATTCTATGATTCTACAATTCTATGAAAACAGTATGAAGGACCTGACTTTCACCCAGACTACACTATGTACAGAACTATTCCTACAGCACTGCTATTTCCCCATCCAACTGTTTTCCATGATATTATGTTAAGAAAGCTTTGGTACAGTGCATTTCCCAGTGTTGTTTTGTAGAAGGATGCAAGTGCCTAACCACAGTTTGTGCTGACTCAGAAAAAACACAACTGCAAAGCAATTAGACAGAGTTTGCAATTTATAGAAACTACAGTGTTTCTGTTTCAGAATCAATTAATAATGATAGACTGCAAGAAACTGCTAAGGATGCTTTAAAAGGTAATAAAACCCCCAAAAAAGCCATTTTGTTAATACTAGCAGTTTAAAAAAACAAGAGATGACATCTGCTCTGATGCAATAAAATAATACATATGAGGCAGTTTCTGTAAAGATTTTTTTTCTTTTTCCACAGGATCTGAGAGAATCACAGAGTTTCCCCAATGAACACAACTGACTGAATGATTTCACTTCTTCCTTCTTTGGATTAGATTGAGTGGATGTCATCTGTGTAGTGCCCTAAGAACCTTTATGGAAAAGTCTTATAGTTACACAATGGTATGTAGTCTCTTGCCATCCTTGAAGGGAGTCACTGAAGAGATAGAGCTAAAAACAGGGAGGGAAATGGTTATGTTCTCCATCAGTTGCTGCCTGTGCTCTGTCTCCTTTCAAGCCTGCCCTGCATCAGGCTGTTAATCCCCTTTCAAACTCCTTTTCCTTTTTCCTATTCCTAAATGCAAGAAGTGTAACACAGACCATATAAATCCATTCACCTACTATTGTCTCGAGTCCCAGCATTTCAGTTTTTGCTTATATGCGCTCCTGCAAAAAGTCTTGGAATGAAATTCTCAGGAGATGTGGAACTCTGTTCCCCTTGGGAGCTCAATTATTTCTCTAGCATCACTTAAATATTTGTCTCATTTCTTTTCTGTATCTGGTGCTAAGCTGCATCCAGGGCTTTGCTCTGCCTTTGTTCTTCAGGTTAGCGTACTTTTCTACTACTTATTTTCACCTGGTGCAATAGACATACATTAGAAAGTCACGCAAGCTTTTTACATCTTCATATGTTAATGGTCCATCTCTGCACTCTTGCATTGCAGTGCAAGAGTGCAATGTTTTAACCCTATAAATAATATGTGAAGAGGGGAAATCATCTTCCTATTTTGACTTGGTACCCACAGACTTTTTTCAAAGTATCACACTGCTCCTCAGCTCCGTGTCCACTATGGTTCCTAAATCTTTCTGTATTTTCCAGCAGCAAGCTAATTCTGTGTTTTTTTACATTGATTTACTGCACAGAATTCTGAAAGACAGAAAAAAACCTTGAATATTAAAATTAAGAGAAGGCAGGAGGGAATGTGAGTCTATGCCAGTGCGCTCACTGCACCCCTATCACTGTAATTCTTGAGCACTTGCCAGTAGCACGTTAAGCAATGGGATCACTATCTGGCTTGGATGTTTCAGTTGCTTCTTCACCTGCTTCCTGAGGGTGGAGAGCTGACTGTGCACTGTGGGGTTTTCCTTTTTCTGGGATTCTTATTCAGATTTATTTTCCATAAATGTTTCATCTGCTCTACATGTAGTCAGGGAGGACAAAGCTGGGCGACATGCCTCTTACATATGGTGTGGAAAGCACTGAGGCTCGGGATGCTCGTTATTCCCATCAGAGTCAGTTCTACAGTCTCCAATTGGCTGCCCAGAAACTTCTGGCTCTACTACAAGGCCAGAGCTTGTCTGTAAAACTGTCTGAAGACTACTGCTAGCTGGATGTTCACTGGATGTTAGCATCTGCTTAAGGGTATTGAGCAACACCATACAACAGTTGGGGTGAAAATGTCAAGTTACATTCATAGACACTTCAACAGGAGTGCAAAATGCTAAGTGCTTCAATTACAATGTGGGAATGTTGCTCTGATTCCCATGCAAAATATCTGCAATGATTACCTGAAGTTCAGTGTTTTAGCTTCCCATCATTTACAAAAAGGGACGTTCCTTTTAGCAAAGCAGCCACAATCCTCCATGCTAACCCACATGGAGAATCCCAGCTGCTGAATTCAAAGTGCTGCTCACGACCACCTATTCACTCAGAGTATGATTAAACTGAATGAAAAACCTGGTAAAATTATTACAGATGAGAGAAAAACACTTGGAGAAAAAAATAAAAATAAACCGGAGATGAACTTAAGTTGCTCCTCACTGACCACTGGCTTCAAAAGAAAATTTGAAGTGCTTACTACTGCAAAAGACAGTGCTATTCCCATAAAATCATGGGTAGAGCTTTTGTAGCTGACTCCTATAAATGACACCTCACGATCATCCATCATCCTACTTTCCCCATTAAGCTCCCTTTCTGTTCACTATTCCAGTCAGTGGAAGTCCTGGTGGACTAATATAATGTAGCCAATTTTTAAGAGCCCCAAGGCCCTTTAAACAAAAAAAAAAACACTTTCCCTAGCTGAAGAGTAACACCAGAAACTTTTATTTTACTCCAGGTGTCACTCGATATGACACCTATAAACAATAAATCAAAGCACCAGCATCACCCTTTTAACCCGGTTCTGGCTAATTAAAAAGGTTCTTTTTAACTTTCATGGGTAAATACTAAATGACGGCCCAGGATGGCTGGCACAGACTGCATTTGATATCATTGTAAAATGAAGTTTGTAAGGTTAATCAAGTTACCAACATTTTAGAAGTTGGGAAACTTTCTGTCCCAGGTGGCTTAACAGGTGACTTCTATAAATTACACAGTACATTACAGCGACATCCACCAGTCTTGTTAGAGTAGGGAGTCAGTCAGCATTTCCATTATAAACTCCTATTTTCAGGGTTTATTAGATAGCCATAAAAACACTCTCCAGCCTGAGTCTTGGCACACAGCACGTTTTCACCTTATGAACAAACTTTCTGTGTTACAGACTGCAAGATAATTGTCTGCAAGTCAGATTTCAAATTAGATCAAAATTTTCAAAGCTGATTAAAACCAAAACCTCTGAAATTTCTAGAAATCCTCTTACTCTTCCTGCTTTGTTACCGAGGATATTAACAAGGTTATGTTCCTTTATGGCCTATAATTTCTTGCTAACTGATCCTTAAGGCATGTTGTTGAATTTGCAACATGATAATTCCTTTCACTACAATGCACCAGAACATCATAAAGGGAATCTTACACCACCTTCTAACAGAAGGACATCTCAAGCTGTAATGAAATGAAAACAAGCTAAATGCAAATATAGCTTTTAAAAACAAATTTGTCTGCAGCCTAATTCCCTGTGGTTAGGTGCAATAGTAGAGGTGACATAATTACAGTTAAACAGCACATGAACATTTAAGGTTTCATTTAAGAAATGAAAGGGGAGTTCTAAGCACCTCCAAATTTCATGTATTTCTAGTTCCAATATGTACATACTGGCTTGCAAACATTCACACAGCAACCTGAACACCAAACAGCCCAGAAATAGTATCTCAGGCACAGAAACAGGTTTTTGAGGACACACAATGCTTGACAATGCTTGTTTTGATACGTAAAATATTAAAACAACTTTGATATGTATGCCTTTCTGAAAGCTGAGGCAGGCCACACCTTTCAATGTGAATTCTGCACAATTTGAAGCATATTTGTTTGATGCTTCTTTGCTTCACACAAGAAGCTTCATTGTTATAGGTCATTAGCTCAGACATTTGTTCCCCCACGCTTCAGACAGTGCTGTCTGCTTGTGCTGCAGAGACATCATCATGTTGGAGGTGAGCAAGAGGTATAAAAGGGGCATCAGGGACCGTGTCCTCTTACAGACCTGGGCTCTCAACAGCAGTGCTGTTCCTGCTCCCATGGGAGAGCAGTGAGTTTCAGAACAGCTTTCAGGAGATCTTCTGGGTAGAGTGTAGCAGGACAACTACTGCTGGCTCACATGCCTGCCTCACTCTCCCAGGTGAAGCAAGAAGACAGAGCTACAGCTTTGCCTCTTACGGGGACATGACTGCAGCAAACAGGATGGAAGGTCTGCATGAAGCGCCACTCAGCTATGGATCAGTTCAGTTTTCTCTCACCTTATACCTTTTCCACCTGCCTGATCTCCATGACACAGGGAGACGGGGAAGAGAAACATACAGGATTAGGCTCTTTATTAAATTTCCTCCAGAAGCCCTCCGCTTTGTCTTGCTCTGTCCTTTGAGATGTGCTTGCTATCAAAAACCATAGATGCATCTTCCCATGATACATCTCGTACCATGCTACGTGACTAACACCTGAGGTTGCCATTTCAGCTTGGTCTTTCAAGTACATATTTGCTCTGAGCAAATAAAAGGTCTCAGTGATTTCTAAAGGCCCAGTTCACATGCAGACAGGCTGGCTCAGGTACAAGTTTTGGCAAGGTCAGGGTTATTTCCATGCTGCCAGTCAGGCAGCAAGTATCTTATTTCTTCCTCTAACTGAACGGCAAAGTCAGCTGAAGCCTATGGAGGGGCCCTTTGTTTTATGCCTTACTTTCAGGCAGGGGGGTGTGGAGATTCAGAGCTTTGTGTTCTCTTCATACTGCTGTAATTGCTCATACAAGAGCACAAGGCAGGGTGGTGGCAATTTGAGCTGGTCAGCAGTGATAGGCAAGACCCCAGAGTGTTCCACTCAACAAGATGCATTAATTTGTTCTAAGATCAAAGAAAACAGGCTAACAAAACAATAAACCTGAAGTACAGGTGAGAAATGTCTTTGTTGATAGCCCCACCCCCAGCCAGGCTTCCATCACAAGACAAGAGAAACTCCTTTAACTCCATGCTTCAACAGCTCCCACCTCACTTGTGCTCAGACACTCTTTTTACTTGGCTTCTACTCCAAATCACAACATTATTAACATCCAATTGACGTTTGTAAGTGTCCTTGGAAGAAAATAAGTGAAACTAGGCGGCCTTCCTTGAGCCTTTGCTTTACGCTGCCTCACACCTACTCGTGTGCAACAGAGGATGAATTTATCTCTCTCCATAGCAATATGGGATAGGGATAAGAAAGGAGAACACAGTACATGACCATCCCCGGAGAGCAGATCAATCCTCAGAATGGCTTCATTTTTGTTATGTTCTGGTAAAATAGCTGTATTTCAGCCATGTTCCCGTATAATGAAATTGTTGTCTTCTTACAAGTGGTTTGCAAAAGGCACAGTCGAGGTCAAACTTAACCAAGGAAACGTTCCACCTTCTTGCTGGCCCAGAAAATGTTCCTCAGTCAGAAAGATCCACAGACAAAAGAAACTCTTTCCCACATGATTTCCAAGCTTCTGTTTGCCTTTACTTTCTTGACATAAGTACAGAAACAGGAGATGGTACGCAAACTTTACAGTGAGAATCGTTTTAACAGTCTGAGCGGGCAGAGGTATGTTTGCTTAATGTCTTTCACATTTAGAGAGAACTATATTCCTCTTGAGATTACTCCTCTTCTTTGTTTTTATCTAAGGGATGTGAGAAGGGTAATTATAAGGACATACTTCTTGGCAGCAACTCCCTAAACCCTAGCTACAAGATCTATACATGTCACCCCTTGATCCACACTATTTTTCATTGCCACTTTAGTTGACACTATCTAGGTAGTGCTAAGTCCTTCAGCTCTACTGATTTCCTGTAGAAGACAAGATACTGGCTTAAACAGACCAAATGACTGATGTAGTTCAGATTTCATGCTCTACAGCTTTTCCCCATGGTCTTTTCTCTTTAATTCTTGTTTCATTAACTGCACCCCCATTCTTTCTAGCTACCAAATACTCCTGGCTCCTAATAATTTTCCTATTACAGAGTCAGAGAATCACAGAATATTAGGAGCTGGAAGAGACCTCGAAAGATCATCCAGTCCAACCCCCCTGCCCAAGCAGGATCACCTAGAGTAGATCACCTAGGAATGTGTCCAGATTCCTGTCTTTGCAGGAGGTCAAACACAACCTTATAACTGTTTCTTTTTAATGGATTTTTTTTTCTACAGACATGGAAATTACATTACAATTATGCACCTGTAAACACAGTGTGTATGGGATTGAGTCCATTTAGGAGTCAACACATTGCTCCTGTAACAGGTTTGGGACTTTGCACCAGACCACAGTAATGTGACTGACAAAGATGTCATGAAGGTTACCTTCTGCACTATCTTAAGGCTAGTGCATTGTTCCCCAAAGGCTTCAGAAAAGAAACTGTCAATTTATAAAGGATGTGATATGGTTTTGCACCCTAAGGTTGGCTCTACAGGAAATTTTTTCCCTGGGTTACTTTGGAGAGGCACAAGATTCATACTTTGGAGAGGCACAAGATTCATACTCAGATCATTTCAGCGGGTGTTGGAGGTCAGAAAAATTTCTGAACTTGATCAGGCTTCCTTTTTTAGCAAAATTTAAACAGTGCTGTGTGGCCTGTTTAAACGGAACACCACCTTTGTCCTTTAAACTTTCATCAACTAATAATACAACAGCAAAAAACACAAAAATACACAGCAAAAATCTGTGAAGAACTGTAACTACACACAGTCAATAGCTATTATACAGCCTGTTTAGCATAAAATCTAAGATAAAAAAAATCACTTGTTTCTGAAATGTTTTCTATACAAGCAATACCTTACTAATTAATAAAGCTCACGACAGCTTCATTAAAGAAAGAAATTTTCCAGATTGTGGACATTAGACTGGAATGTGATTCATTAGACAGTGATAAAACTGCAACCTAACTGCAGTATCCTCTGATGAAAAAAAATCCCTGATAAAAATAACAAACCACAAAAATGGTGGATGTGTGTGTGTGTGTGTGTGTGTGTGTGTGTGTGTGTGTGTGTTTCCACGTTAATTTTTTTAAATTTTTAAAAAGCCTTAAATCTATAGGAATTTAGTGTAGTACTTGATGGCAGGGTCATATTGCACATGCCTAAATAGTCAGAATCATATTAACATAGTACGCTTTAGGTTAGAAGAGACCTTTATAGATATTCTTGTCCAAGCCCCCTGCAGTAAGCAGGGACACCTTTAACTAGATCAGGTTGCTCAGAGCTTCACTAATCCTGATCCTGAATGTCTCCAGGGATGAATCCTCCACCACCAGTCTGTGCAGCCCATGCCAGTGTCTCAATACACTCATAGTGAAGAATTTAAAATAGTTATTCACAGTTTCCATCCAAAACTGAACAAATAGCTGTTTATGAAGTAGAAGCCCCTGGTTTGAGTACAAGAGGGACCAAACAGGTTTTTTTTTTCTTTTTGCTAAAGGAAACCAGGAATTTGTGTGGTCTTTTGACAGGTAGGGGCTTATTTAAAACACTAGAACCTCTGAAAAATAACATGAATGGTTTTGTGATAGAGGCCTTGAATACGTACAGAGGTCTTTATCTGCCTGGCCCTTTATGCAATGATTGTGTAGTAAACTGCAGTACTCCTGAGAGACTTGATAAAAGAAGGGTTGCCTAGATTTATTTTAGTGTGAGTAAAGCAGAACATATAAGTTCCTCCAAGATTTGGCATGAGCTCACAGGTAGAGCACAAGTAGGGAGGGACATCCAGAGCTTCTGACCAACGAGGCATCTCTATTAGGAGTCTCAACTCCTGGCACACGTAAATGGCTTAACATCACTCCATGAAAGATTAACCAGTATGCCCTGTTGTCCCATGGTATGTGAGTGGACAGAGACACTCACCAAGCCTCACCTGAGGCTCAGTGACTTGCCATGCCACTGCAATATACACTACCCACAGAGAGGCATCAGAGCACCAGCATATACCTGTGCTTAAACCCACCAATTAAGCCTGTGTTTTCTACCTTATCTGCTTGTACACTCATCTTTTACCATGTTTGACTGAGCAACCCTCTTAAGAAATTTTAACTTCAAGTTTTTAATAGCTAACAGCAGTGATTGCCCTTGGGTTTTGGATATCTTTGTCTCTCTGTCTGTACACAAATGTATAAATACACACATGTATGCATACGGTTGAGTGGATGTAACTCATATATATGACTTGATACATATGCTGTGAGCAAATTCCGTTAACTACCAAACAGAGAAGAACATCTAACACATGTCAGAAAGAGACAACGTTGAATAAAGTCAGCTAAAGGATAGCACAGAACCAAAGTATTTAAACTAATGTCTTGCAAATATTTCCCTCATTACTCACTTGTTTACTGTGATTCTTAGCCTAGTTTTCCAAAACTGTGCTTACTCCATCTGTCCTATCTGTCTATCAGTTTTCCCTAATTGCATTTGGCAGACGGTAGACATCTTAGAGGATATTCACACATATTTGTTGAAAATCAGAAATGTCTGAGGGAAACGCAAGGGGAACTCAGCTGTTGTTCACTCTGTTTGGCTGCAGCTGGCCAGTCCGCAGCCATGCGCTCTCTAGAAAATGAGAATCTATGTGTCTCTGCATCATCATGCACAGTCTCCCACCCAGCAGCAAAAACAATCAATGAGCTTGCTTAGAGTAATTTGGAAGGGGAATTTGACCAGAGGGAGAACCGATCATGCTGTGGCAGAGGAGACTGGCTGGGTGGATAGTGCTCAACAGGGCAGGAATAGAGAGGTTACTGCATTGAGCTAAGGAAATAAAAGACATGGGACAACAAGACCAGTGAAATCGCTAATTCTGCTGCTCAGAGACCTTCTTAGAAGAAAAATACCGAATTCCGACCCCCCAGCCCCCCAGACCAGACTTCCTCCAGTGCTCAGACTACTCATCCTCTCACCATGGAAGGCTACAACTTCCACACCTGCTTCCTTCCCCAGGAAAAATTTTGCTTGAGAGCTGCCAAAAATCTAGGATGCTGCTTGCACCAGGAGAGAGAGCACTTGGCCGCCTCACACTCGGCTCAGATATCTCAGACTGTGATATGTCTGGGTTACACCAGCTCCTGGGACTCAATCCTCAAAGTCACTCCCACACTTGAGTTCCTTCCACCACAGTGGAGCACATCACCTCCAAGCCACTGGCCTGGTCCCTGCAAAACATTTTTTTTTAAATTGTTCTTGGCTAAGAAATGCATGCAAATAAATCCATTGATATTGCAACTTAATGCACAGCATCTTCCTTAATGTGTCAGATCTTTATATGACTAAACTTAAACTCTCAGGGATGCAATGTGAAGCTATTCAGCATCCATAAATCCAGCAGTTGTAATGAAAATAATGTAGTAGAGAAAGACATTTAAGCACATACAGAATAGCTGAAATTAATTCATGCTGTCTGACCAACTACCTGCCAGAGAGGTTGTAATTCAGCTGACAGTGTTCTCAACAGATGTTGTCTGACTGTCAAAAAAATAAAATGTCTGGGTTCATTTCCAATATAGAAACGGAATGGAAATAAATATTAAATATTTTGCCATCTGTTACACTGCTGAGTCACTGGAGAATATCATCCCCAAATGTGCATACTTGTAAATTAATTGGTCTATAGCTGTCTGGCAGCTAGAATAAAAAAAAATTCTCCAAGGCACTCATTCGACCACGTTACAGAAGACATATGGAGACTGCTGTAAGGGTGAATATTAAACCCAAGTACTAGGAGAAGGCAACAAGGAACCCTTGAAGATTTTGTGCCCTCTTATCACACATTATTTAATAGCCAGATTCTTCCATGAACCTCCTGAGAGCCTGTGAATACTGGGTCTTCCACCAAGTCACTTATTGTCTGGACTTGGTGCTCAGCCCGTGCTTGCAGAGAGCTCTGTGTGCTGCACTGTGGGGTGGGCTCAAGGGTGAAGACTGGAGGAGCTGGGGTTTCTCCCCAGTGAGAAGAGATTTCTAGGAGTGAGGCTTTGCACTTATGTGCTGTTTGAATGCAAGCTCCTAGTGGGAGCAGCACGAGGCTTCAGGCAGTAGGATGTCTCCAGAAGCTACAGGTTATGCCAAGATAACTCATCTACTTCAAGTGGCTGTGATGGCACCCAGAGGAGCACCAAGCCTCCTTACCCTTGTATCCTTTGGTTCTAGGGTATTAGTCACACCTTGTCTCACCTGAACATACGTGCCTGGTACTACCTGAGGTGCCTTCAAGTGCCCAAGACCTCAAAACAGAGTTGGCAGATACGATGCAAGTCAGAGGCCAAGCAGGATATTACATCCCATGGCAAGCAGCAGCAAGTACCTATGTTTACTCAACTGAATCTTGCCTACAGACCCTCTCAGATCACAAATGCTTCAACCTGTAGTTCACAAGTTCCTTTATACACTAGCAGCACTGATTTTTGTAAGGTCAGTTGTATTCAGTTTTCTGTCTCCGAGGCTGAACCATGGGTTAGGCACAAAGTTGAATTCACAGACATGAGTTCTGGTGGCATAGAGACATCCCTTTCTAAGATCCATCCATTCCTGTCCCACAACACAAGAGCTAACATGAGGTCTGCACACAGCATGCTTACATGTGGCACCATGAGGGTGCTATGAGGATACTACTGGGAGGATATCTTTCTCTCTTTTCACTTGCTATACAGTCAGATCCAAAAGATATGAAAACCAGCAACATGCTGTAAGAATCTTGTGAGTGGAGTCCAAAGAAATACCAGTATCAGCACTTCACTTTGAGCCAAACCAACACTGCCATTCAGAGAGGATATGCAGCAAAATTTGAGGCTGGTTCCAGGTGGTCGTTTTAAACCTATCTCAGCTTCTCACTCTCCTCTGAAGAGGTGATGAAAGAGAAGAAACAAAGAAGCTGCAGACCAACAAAATCTTCTAGGCCTGCACAAAATACAAGACATTTGGTTCATCTTTTACATGAAGGGAAGAGGAACGGGTCACTTTGACAGAATACTATGATCTTGGCAGGAATTAATTTCTATTTTTCATTTAAAATAGGGTAGCTTGAATATTATGTCTTTCACAGAACCCTTCCATCTCATGGAGTAAAGATCCTGAGGAAGGATATGTTACAGAAAGTCTTCCTAAGACTGGGCTCTTCTACCCCATTCCCTGAGCCACCTCCCCACCATCAGCAAACTCACCCACAGAAGGGCTCCCTGCCATCCCCTACAGATTCTCACCAACACTGGGCAAGGTGGACTGGTGAAGCAGATCTAGTGTCACAGAACTGTGAACCATCCCTGCAAAGCAATGGCTCTGGCAGCACAGGAGGTCGGGGATGACCAGTCTATGTGAGGCTGGAGGCAGCTCCACTAATTTGCAGCTGGGTGATAATTCCCACTCACTGGGGAAGATTTAGCTTACTGTGTATCTGGAGTCAAATAACTTAGATTCTGAAGGACTCAGGTGGCACAAAAATGGTCAGGATAATCTGCTCAAGGGTTAATAAGCCTTCTCAGAGCACAGCAAAACCACCTGACTTTTTTCAGAAGATATAATGGATTCCTTAAGACACTGGCTTGGCATAAAAGAAACCCCTGCACCAGATCTGTCCCCCTACAATTCACATGAGATGAGTTATGAAGTTTGGGCATATCCTGCTCCACTACATAGGGGCACTTCTTTTGAGTCTATGGCATTGGGCCAAGGATAGTGTTGTTCTTCTGAAATTGAAATCAGTGACTTTGGCCAAGTCTACCTCAGCTTGTCCACTATTTACATATTTGTGATTTACCTCATTTAAATAGAGTGTTTGGGAGAGAAAAGTAGCCAAACAGAGCAGCAGAACAAACTCTCTAGAAACCCTCTGTTTTGCTTCCCAATATTATTTCAACGTGATAATTTTTTTATTCCTGATTGCTAATGGCACCCATGATCCATTACAGGAAAAGCCTGAGAGACCAAGTGAGCTGGGACCAATCACTCACACCTAGACAGCCTCGGGAGGGAGGGTGAGGACAGTTACACCCAAGTGAGAGGGACACATTCCCACTTGTCCCATGAGAGCAATTAACTATCAGCCAGGATGTACCAGAAATGCAGCACACTCCTCTAAGACTCTGAGCAGCTTTGGATTACTTTGAAATCAAAGGGAAATGTAAATGTCAAATGAGTCTCTCATTCAACCTCATACATGTACTTTAGATAAAGTCTATAACGACTAAATTTATGGAGCCAAAAACTGGAAAACACTTCAGTCTTCTGAAATCCGGCAATGCGAAGGGTGGTTGAGGAGTTAAAATGATTCCAACCCATCTTGCACATTTTTGAAGTAATGTCACATTTAATGCCATAAAAAAAAAGTTAAAAAAAAAAAACATCCATTTGGCAATGCTGATATTTTATGAGATGTATTTGGATGAAGCGAACTCGCTAAAAGAAAAAAAAAGGGAGGGGCGGGGTTTGTAGACTGAGGTTGTTCAGCTCCAGTATTGCTTAACACTGAAGAATAATTTAAAATGTCCTTACCATTCATTTTGCAAATGAGACCAATACAGGCACCTGTTAGTTACCAGCAAGCTAAAATATTTGTGGTGGTGAGAGAGTCTTGAGACCAGGCACTAGAAGAAGCAAATATAAGCAGGACTTGGCCTATTCTGTTTACATGAAGCACATGATCCTACTGAATTCAACATATACACAAAAAACAAACAAAAAACAAACAAACAAACAAACAAAAAAAAAAACCAAAAAAAAACCAACCCAGAAAATAGAAAAGATGTGTTCAAAAACAAGCCACACAGGTTACACCAGGAATTAGTAACATTAAACAGCAGAAAAGGACGATGTTGCGTCAAGGGAGAAGGGGTGAGATGCAGGAGAAGAACAAGTCTTCATGTACAAACTCAAGAAACCAGACCAACTCCCCAGAAAGTAATAAGAGAGCTCAGAGAAAAATTCCAAGGTGTCTGTAGACAAATGCAACAACAAAGCAAAAGAAATTAAAGGAAGTAGCTAAAGGGAGGTGGGGCAGAAAAAGAAGCAAAAGCCATAACAGAAAAGCTGAGTTCTATAAATATTAAATAGGAAGGATGGTGCTAGAAAATAGCCCATATTCACTGAGAATTTGGAAGACTGACTCATTTTAAGTCAAGTACTCCATCACCTTCCTGAATCTCACGATTTGCACGCTTGATACCCATTGGAATTGAAGCAAACTTTTACTCGGACCTTTCCTTGCATTCTGAAGAGAAAATAAATCAAGTTTCTCAGTTTCATTAAGGTGCTTGTGATTCCTTATAGTATCTTCACACGGGTTGGTTTATATTACCTCATCCAACTGCAAAGACAGCTTCTTCAAGGGTCTGGTTCATCCCTCTCCCCATGAAGGTCCTAACCTCTTCTCCATCTTTGAGTTCCATGTGGTCATCACTTCTCCCAGGACATCCAAGCAGTTTTGAAACCTCATGGCTGTCCCCTCTTCAAGCATTTTCTGTCAAGACAAGGCTGTGCATAGACCCATTCCCCCTGCCCTCTGTGAAGTTTTACACACTTTGGTATCAGAGACACATCTAAAATAGAATCATAGAATGTGTTAGGTTGGAAGGGACCTTTAAAGGTCATCTAGTCCACCCGCCTCCAAAAAATCAGGGACATCAAGCATGACTTTTAATATCTCCAGGGATGGGACCTCCACCATCTCTCTGGGCAACCTGTGCCAGTGATCTACCACTCTCATAGTGAAGAATTTTTCCCTAGTATCCAACCTAAATCTCATTTTTTCCAGTTTAAAAGCATCACCCCTCATCCACACACCCTCGTGAACAGCTCTTCCCCAGCTTTCTACAGGCACCTTTTAGGTACTGGAAGGCCACTGTAAGGTCCCCAGGAGCCTTCCCTTTACAAATTTATCTCCTTTAAATTGCAGATGTCCAAAGCAGTATCTCTGTTTCTGGGTAGCAAACATTGTCTTTTCCTACCAGCTACCTCCTCAAGACACACCAAGGAAGTTCCCTTGTAGTTTTTAGTGTGTTCTGCGGGAACATCCTCACTACCCTGTGTCCATAGCTGAAAGGTCCAGGATGAGTCCTCTCAGAGGATATCTGATTGGAAACTTATTAAATAGGCTTTGCAAAGATAAGTAATCACTCTGGAGGGTTGAGTTTTCTTTCAGATAATAATACTGGTAGCTATATCATCTCTCCTTTCCCTTTTTTCTTCTTCTAAGCTGTTCTTCAAGGGATTTCATTTGCAGCAAGCAGACATGCATACAACTCATTTGTCTTGAGAGCAGTCTTAACTATTTCCATTTGTGATATGATTTTTTCCTTTCTTCTAGAAAGGGAAACATCTAAATTCCTCTTACAACCCCAGCTACACCATGTACAGTCTCTTTTTCATACTCTCCACAGAGCAACCACTGCAGCCATCACTGGATTTTGATCCTATGGTCCAGCCCAGTGTCACTGTCCTTATATTCCTGTCTCCTTATGTGAAATATTGTTCTGGGAGCGGACACTGCAGCTTTCCAAGTGTTGCCAGCCTGTGCCTCTGTGCTGTTTCTGCCTCTTACAAAGGGTCAGCTTGACACAGTCCTGGCAATGTACAAGCCAACAGGATTAACAAGAATAAGACAGTGAAAGAAATAACACAGTGACATTTCATTCGCTGCAAGAGGAGATGCAGCACTGTAACAGGTACCCAGCAGTGTGCTGGAATTGAAGGTTTTTAAAATTCATTTTGACCATGATACATCTGACCTGCCCTAGTGATGGCGCTAGTCCTCTTTTCACCAGGCAGTTCCCACCAAAATCCTTCTCATATTTTCAAGCAGGGCATCTGAGGAATAAGGAAAACCCTGGAGTGGCTATCAATCGCTCAGATGGATCCCCTAAACAGTCAAACCTCCAGTTGAATTTATTCCCTTTATTAACTCCTGCAGCTTGCAACAAAGTCTGTTCAGCTCATCTAGACTGAGGAGAGGTTCTTAGCAGACCCCTTAATGTCAGTAATTGAGTGTCTTATGAGCTTCTCAGATCAGTCAAGATCAGTTTGTGATTTTTTTTAAGTAATGAATAGAGCAAAGCAAAACAGAATCTGAACTGGCAGACAGTGCAGGTTGGCATATACAGAGTAATGAACCAATTCATAGATTCTCACACATTACATGGGTTGGTACAAAATAAACATATAAAAAACAGGTGAAATGCTTAAAAGGAAAATAGGGCTGCAAGCTACATCTGCTTCTTAAATGTATTCCCCTAGGAAAGTCAGAACTCATAGTAATTTAGAAGGCTTGTTTAATATTCAGGGATTTTTTTCTCCACAAAGAGTGAATGGTTGTATCAACTGAGCAAGCAAAGGTGCACTTGGAAACAGGCTAAGAGAGAAGAAGACTTATGCACTAATACCACCATGAAAGTCTCCCACACTGAAGTATGTGGATGACATTTCCACATTCTTGGTTTCTAGGCCTTCATTGACAAACAAGGCCAGCAGGAAAGTGGGAGAGGAAAAAAAAAAAAAGGAGGAAGAGCTTAAGGGAAAAAAAAACCAAACAAAATAAAAACAGGTAGAGTAAGTCTGTGCAGTTTGTTTTACTTCCCTGGTGAAATAACCATTTGTTTCCAAATAACCCCATAGCTCCCAATAGCCCTGACTGGCTATTACTCCGTGGTTCTGGCAAGTTGCTAATGGCTTTGCATTTTCTCTTATTGTCAGCAAGAGCAGCTGGAATTCATTAAGAGTTATATGAATAGCCTACATATGTTCAGACTAGATTTGGGAATACACACTGAAGTGATTGGTGATTTTAGACTTCTGTTAATTCTATGGTAGCCCATCACAATTATCGAAGGATTGAATATAAATTTTTTAAAAAGCCAATTGGTAAGTTGAGAAAATCTGTATGCATGTGGAATAAAGTAACATGTAAATGTAACAGGGAATATCAGTTACAAGAGTTTTTACCGACTGTTGTATTTAAAAGTTCTATCAAGACCAAAAATCAACTAAAAAGATAACATTTGCAATAGTTATAAAATAAAATTGTAAAGGTCTGTTCCCTGAAATTAAAATAAAATATTTGAGCCAATTTACCTACTTTTAACTGGCTATAAAGATCTTACAGTGGCAACATTCAAGAGCTTCTAGAGGAGTAAGAGAACCATCAGACACAATCCTTTTTCTAAAGTGGAAAGCATGCATGCTGAAAACCCAGAGGACAGCCCAGGGGGATGCTCATGGAGAGATTATATACCACATAAACACATTATATTGACTCAAACACAGCAATAGGAGTAGAAAATGTGGCAAATTATGTTTTGATTTTTCTTCTATTACTTCTCAGCATGTAATATGTTTTTAAAGAGACAGGAATGTACTGGAACATTTACTTCAGACTCTCACATAGTGCAGTCTTGATTCCTTCCACGCATTTCTCCTTACCTGTGTGCATTACTTATAGCCAGGTATTGAACTAGATACTCCTACTCCAAATGCATGAAACGCGAATTGAAATGAGGCTGGATCTCAGTGAGGACCCCTAGACTATGTATTATCCGCCAAAAGAGGTGATGCAGGGTAAATTGATTCTGAAACTGAAAACAAAAGGACAAGATACTAGGAAATATAACCAAGAAAACAACCCCCTTCCACAGAGGCAACATCTGGACAGCCTGCAATAGCTGCAACTTCAAATCTTTGTCCAGACCCAGGAAAGTACCTAAAAAGTGTTAGCAGACTCACCTGGTCAAAAACACAGTACAAGCAGACGTAGTGACAGGAGCTGATCTTCTACAGATGATGTGATTCCCTTAATTGACTATTTTTCTGTCTCCTGACCCTTGCAGGGAACAATGTGTACATCACAGTAACAAATGAAATGTGAGTTGGTGTAACACTGTGGAAAAAGAACACAGGTGCAAGAGCTCATGGTGGTGCAATGTTTCTCCTGCCATTCATACAGCTCTGTCCCCTCTCTCCAAAAGCCATCTCCTGCTCCTCAACTTTGTAGCCTTCAGTGGTCCCACACCCTACGCTGCTATTGCACAGGACAGGGAGAGGGGACTGAGCCTACAACTTCCTAAGAAATTTCCTTAGTTACGAGAGGAGAAGACAGTGGTCTCAAAACACTGGGAGCAGCAGTGGGCGCCTTGCAGGATTTGGTCCCAAGAGAGAAAATCACCGTTGAACTGACTGCGGTCAGACGATACCAGGTACTTAAGCTGTGGCTGACTGAACTGAACAAAGCCTCGGAGGTGAGGACATGGCCATTACTACAATAAGTGTACGCGTTTTGATCTATACTATAAGGATGAGCATTATCAGCAGTAGTGATCAGGGCACATACATTCCCCTGGAGATTAATCACTGTTTGGAAAGAGCTGAGGGACAGAGGGCCTTAGGGCATTAACCCCAAATGGCCATTAATCTCCCAAAACACCTTGTACCCAGCCTTTACCACTGTTAAAAGATGAAAAAAATCTTTAAAAGGGAAAGGGACAGCCTGAAAACTGTATTTTCTAGTTCCCTCCCGTGGGACAGTTCAGATCTGTAAAACAAGTTACATCAATCAACTCTTTTGAGATACTGAACTTCACTGGAACAGAAGCAATTCTCCTCTTTCCTCCTTCCTTCTCAATTAAGAATAAAAATAACTATGGTGCCTAAAAGAAAATGAGGGGGGGAGAGAGACTGAGATGAAGTTCTGAGCTGTAAGCTGGCATGTTTTATCCATTAAAAGGCCACCTCGATCTAACTGCTGTGATGAGTTTTGGAAATTCAGAATAGAAAAAAATGATCTTCGTACTAGGTGCAACTGACTCCCAAGATATCCGTATACACATAAAGTGAAATAATTAGACCTTGGATGAAAAATCTTGACAGTACAAAGAAAGACCATGATCTAATATCAGAACAAAGTTAACAGATGTCATTAAGTGAGACGATTAGCCGATGACGGAAGGTCGCACCCAGTTTACTTTTCACAGTTGACAGATCAAAGTTATTCGTTCAGTTTGACTAAAGACTGAATACAGTTACCCTAGGAAAATCCTTTCACATAACATTAAGTCTCTCTCTGTCTTGTGTTTTTTAGACTTGAATTGTCAGGAAAACTACTATCGAAACAGCACAGAGCAAGGGCAACTAGCTCACAGAGTACTGAATGGAAATTCCTTTAGTGGTAGGTAAAAATAAGCATGTAATTGTATCCAGCGGTCTTTACACTCGTGTGAATCATATGCCTGAGATATTAAGAACCTGACTTCAGCACAAGTTATGCAGCTGTGAATCAGTAGAAGCCATTATGCCAGGTCCCAAGCCAAATTCAGCACCCCAGGTCTCCTCTGGGATACCACCAAAAGGCTCCCCTCACACATGTCCCCCTCCATGTCCCAAACCATGCCCGACTATCAATGAAACATTACCCAGCACTTGGGCATGAGGCCAGGAATGAGCATCCTGTTGTGAATCCGTGCGGTCTGGGCGATGCTGGGGGCCTTAGGTGATGGGGCAATGGGGGACAGGAAGCACAGGGAGAAGTGGAGCTGCCTTTTCCCTTGGCAAGTCCCAGCCCAGCACCAGGGGACCATCCAGTACTCTAGCAGCCTCGGTGGGTCCCCTCAGGTTGGTCTCCATCAGCATCAGCAGAATCAATACGTCAGCGCTCATTGAGACAGTTGTGCTCCTCTTGCTCAGGTGGGCATCCAGCATGGCTAGTGTACAATTCAAGTAGCAAGTGGGGCTGCCATAATTTCCTTTTTATTTTAAGTTTTTACTTGGCACTTGTCCAGGTTTTGGATAGTTGCTGCTACTTTTGGGTTTTGCTCCTTGTTCCTGTGGTTAGCTTTCCAAAACTGGGAGGAAATTAGTATTTTAAATCTGAATTAATTTCTATTATAAAGTGTAATCAATTTTATTTTGGATTTCACTTAGGAAGAGACTGAATGTATCCATGTGCAATCTTGAAATCTGCAGTGAAACAACACATAGGAAACATCCTCAACTTCCGTAAATTCGTTTTAGTGCAACCGTGCATCCAGCACTTGTCCATTTGCTCAGTTACACCATCATATAATGTACAATGTAGAACTAGATTTCTTCTGCCCATTCGGCTCACTGGCTGGATTAGGTTGATTTAAAAACCTTCATCTCAATGTTGTCCACTTTGTAGTCAAGCTTCCAATAATGCACATGTCCCATCAAGGGAAAAATGAAACTACAGCCTCCAAATAAGCCAGGGAACAAGTATTAAAAATACGCTTGTACCATAATAATAAATAAAAGAAAAAATAACACAATTATACAGTAATGAAAATATTCACAAATGCAGCGTGGTAGAGTTTCAATAGGCTGCAGTTCAAATATTCCACAAAACTCTCCGTCAGCTAAAGTTACCATTTGAATGCAGAGAGCCTAACATTAAAGAATGTTTTTAAATGCAGAAAGATTATGCTGGCCACTGCCCTTTGCAAGCTGGGGAATTTGTTCCCTGCCAAACCTGCTGCGGGATGAGAATCAAGACATTCAGACCCTGCCGGGGAAGAATGATTGCTTCATTGTGTGAAGGTATTTCTGTTACACGGAGCACAATAGCTGGGTTCTTCACCAGAGAAGCGCACGGTGGATTATAAAAACCCTTAACTCTGTGGTCATCAGGAATTTTAGGAGTATCAAAGTAAGAGGACCAAAGAAAGTGGTGCCTAACAGAGAAAAGAAAGGGAGGGCTTAACCTTTGTCCTGAGGGTGATAAAATAGCATCACATGGCTGAAAATCAGTCTAGCTTCAGCCATGTGATGCAGTTGACACAGTCGCTTTTGTGAAAGTTACAGGATGGCATCAGCAGTTAAAAGGTCATATTTGAAAGGACCTTCTAATTATAGGACCATCGAAATACTGACTGGAAGACTCTGTGAGGTTTTACTATGTAGCTACAAGTCTGGGTACGTGTGTTCCTGGCTGTAAAGCCACTGTAACATTCACAAGAGCAGCATGCAGATCTCCCGAACTGCAGTGTGCCACTGTGACATTTACCTGTGGTACAGGTAACGTACCAAACTTTACCTCTCATTGCAGAGCCCATCTCCACCTCCTTTGGCCCTTTGACCATACCAGTTGCAGTGGTATTTAGGTAGAATATGGTGGTCTTAACTGGCAAAAGACAGTTTCTGGAGGGATCAATAAAAACATGGACTGAATTCTCTTTGTGTTGCTGTTGTTGAGATGTGTTTGTGTGCTTCTATTTTCTCTTGAAAGAAGATATGTTCCCCAAAGTAGCAGAAACTATTTGTCTCTACTGAAGCTGGACTTTTGAATAGACCTGTTTCAAATGGTTTTACCAGTGGAATCAGTAATTTCTCTCTTTCCTTTTCTCAAGGCTGTTCTGCTCTCAATCTCCTTGACAAATCCACCATGCACTGTCCTCATCCTGCAGATTTCATGGCTATACCTTCTTCTGGATCTGCTCCTACCCAACTAGCCAGTTCATCCATGTCTTTCATGGTAAAACAGGCTCCACACCACTCATAAAGGTCCTCCCCTGTGCTTTCCCTCCCGATAAGTTCATGCACTAGTAGACATGTGCCTTTTTCCTGAGAACTCTCCCCAGACTTTCTATTTCCCCTGTATAACTCTCTGAGTCCCTCTGGCTTGGACATTATAGCCTGCTTGGCTTTCTGCTGAGATTCATGTGACCAGGACTCATTTCCTAAACTTTCCATCTGAAGTTTTCCTGCTCTCCCACAAACACTGGCAACTCCAAGAGGCTTTTTCACAACATGCCCCACATGACTCTCAAGAAATAGATGATAGAGGTGTCTTTCACCTCTTACAGATTTATAGTTGGATTCTTTTTAAACTGACCTCTAACATTTATCATGTAACTTGAATAGATCTGATTCTTTTTCTCCATGGTTTTGTGATTATATTCCTCTCTGCTGAGTGATGTAACATCGGATGAGAGTTCAAGAACCAAGAGCACACACTGCCATAACAATCTGTAAATGAGCACAACATAAATTTCTCACAAATCTTTTAGACAATTTCCCCAAGTGTCTCTAAAGGGGAGCAAGCAGACATCCCAAGATGAACAGCCTTAAGCACAGATTTTGCAAAAGAGTAGTTTGCCAACCTAAGAGAAGTACTGAACTTCAGCATTCCCCTTATCCAGCAGTAGCCTTCTGGAAAGCAGATGGATAATTCCACTGAAAACTATCCCAAATTGTCCCTACAAGTAAGAAGGAAAGACTGCAAGATAGGTCCAGATCAACTTATTCTGCAAAATACCCTGAAAAAGCCCAAAAGCCCAGAACAGGAACTCCCTCATTTTGTTTTCTAATTATCCTTTGGTTCCCCAGAATTCTCAGCTCTAATCAGTCACCTTATTAAGAATGAAAGAAGCCAAATTTACAGTCAGCTTCCTCCTGCCCACTTAAAGAAAAGAGGTACAACTTTGGGAGAGCTGTACAACGCTCCCGTGCCTGTGATCAGACCTGAGGGAAGGATCCCATGCACACTTAACAGTGCTAGCGGCCTTGCCCCGCCAACAGCTACTCCATGGTGGCCGTTAAGTAATTCCCGCTATGACAAGCAGCTCCTGAGCTACAGATGCTTTTCCAGTCACGCTGCTTGCTGGGAAGTGACTGTCAGCTATTAAACCTTTGTGTCACAGGCCACCCAGGCCTTGCTGGATGGTGACCATTTTCTGTCACCACTGCCCTGGCCCAGGCATGGCACTTTGTGTCTGCCGGCCAGCCGGCTGCAGGTCTCACCATCACAGCATGCACTGTCAAATGCTTTATGCCGGAGCCTGTTCATCCTGCAGGCAGTATGTCTTACCACATAAATGTCCCTTCAGCCTATTTATGAAGTGCCTACTCATTAACATGCCTCAGTGTTCTTCCCATCACAAGATTTTATCACAGGAACAGGAGGTTAA
Source organism: Heliornis fulica (assembly GCA_013399135.1). Lineage (NCBI taxonomy): Eukaryota > Metazoa > Chordata > Aves > Gruiformes > Heliornithidae > Heliornis > Heliornis fulica. The sequence goes on from VXBZ01006700.1 coordinate 130,505, forward strand.
CCCCGGATCATTTCTAAACATCATCTCTCCCATTTTACTGTGAAATCTGTTGTTTTCGGATGTTATTTTTCAAAAGAGCGTGCAATGCATCCCAGCACACACTGCTGTGTTTAAGGAGTTACTAACCACATTAGCAAGTTAAAACTAATAAACACATCACTGTACTCAACATTTACTCAAAGGCTTCCTGTTGGAAGGAAAATCAATGGCCAGTTCAACACATACTCTTCTTTTTTTAAGGAAAAATTATACTCTCTTGGGTATTGAAAGTCACTCTTTACAGCCAGGTTCTAAATTCCTGAAACCTAAGATGTATTATAGGAACTTTTAATAATAACTATATTTAGTGGGCTTTTATTATCCATATAGGTAATGCTATTAAAAGAAATATTTCCTAGGTTTTATATATATGTATAAATATACATATATATATATGTCTCTGTGTGTATGTGCATGTATGCTCTTGAAAAAATTCATAAGCTCAGCAAAAAGGCTTTGGGTTTTATTTTTAGATTAACAGAAATGCTCACAAGTTCTTACACTCAATGCAAAGGAAACCAGAAATGGACAAAGCATTCATGAGTGCAGGCAGCCAAAAGAGTTTGCAATCTGAGCATCAGCAGACTTGGTCATATATGTTATAACAAAGTTATTGTTGGGTTTTGCCCACACACCAAGAAAATGTTTCAAAGGCTTGTGTGTCTTCAGACTTCTAACTCGGCAAATAGTTGGAGGGGGAGGCAGTCCATACAAAAAAGCCAGAAGACATGTCCATGAAATGTGAAAGTGCAGCCTGCACAAAGCAGAGGTAATAGCTGCTCAGCAAAACCACACTTGAGGAGGTTAAGGGGGTATATCTAGTCTCTTCCTCCTCCAACACAGACACTGAAATGGGTACCCACAAAGCCTGGTTGGAATACTAGGTGGTGAGCTGTGCTCTCCTTTTTTCACTCTTTTACCAGTAACCTGGAAGGTCAGTTGCACAAGAGCAGTTCTCGCACCCATCTCACACATGTTCAACAGCAGTGTGAAGGGAACATGGAAGGAACAATCCCCACCTGAGGCTACAACTGTCAACAAATCACTTGCTATGTGGATATAACCTGTTCACGGTGCCCTCAGCATCAGCTGCTGTGGAGCAAAGAAAAGTTCACCAATTGCTTTCAACCAGTAGTCTTCCTAGTACAGAAAGAGGTCTTATGAGTTGAAAACTGCAGATCTGACATCACACTCAACCTCAAAAGAGAATACAAATATTGAATATTTTTGAGGTTTTGGGGGGGTTTTATGAGCCTGAAATGTAGGTGTTAACTCTTTAAAGGAGGAGAGTGGCAAGCCATCTCTCTAGTAAACCTCCCTACTTTGTGTAAATTCCCATGTTTTCTTATTTTACCAAGATGTCTGTTGCACAACCACCATTCACAAAAGAGATCACAAGGTCATTTAAATTTTGTGATCTGTCTGTGGTAAAATTTCAACTAGCATACAGTTAAGGTCTCTGTGGTGTGATTTCTCTGAGCTGATTTCTTGCAGGGGTTTCAGCAAAGCTCTGTTCTGAAAGGACAGGAAAACATGCCTGATGCTGTCACCACCATATAGACCTACCTAGGTTGATCTTGTGAGCCCTTCTCACCACATCAGCCAACCACACAACCCAATATGGAGAAGCTGGTGCTGGGCTCAGTGACGTCCGAGTTCATCACCAGGGGCAGGTCAGGGTACATCAGAGAGACAATTCCTCTTAGAGGTCTTCAAGTTAACTTACTCACCAGCTTGTCCTAGGAGTCCTCTCCTTTCTACCACAGCCAGATCAGGTGCAGTGCAAGCTGTGTTCACTATTTCTTCTCCATGTTATGATACTGTTTGTTACCTGTTCACGCATAGGTATGCATCCAAAGAGCATCCTGCTGTAGCTCTTCTGCCATGGGCATTCAAACTGCTGAGTCTGCAGTTGCCTTTGTCCTGAGAAAAAAAAACAAAAACCCAACAACAAACCCAAACCAAAACTGTCCTACAGCTAACAGAAAGGGAAGGCCAAAGTTAAATCTGTCTTTCATAACAAGATTTAATCCAATTTATAGCTGGACTTCATGTGAAACTGAAATGTGTTATGACTTAGAAGGAATATCAGCAGCATCTCAGACAGACCAGACCTGGAGTATAAAGGTAAGTCTCCCGAGGGGGAGGTGTTTGATTCAGATGGACAAGCAGAGCTTGGTGTATTACCCAAATTTCTTGAGCTTGCAACGCTGGGCTGGAAATCTCATGAAAACATGATTTATTGGAAGATTTCTAATACTTCCTGCTTCTGCCGGAGCTGGAAGGACCACAAGAACTACATTTCTGTGGTATTTTGGTATTTCCAGTTGTGGTCCCAGCTGGAACTGAGAAGGGAAGAGACACATACACTTGGAAATTACTTCTTTCTCTCTTTTTTTTTTTTTTTTGTTATCTGCATCTTTTTTGAATCATGGGAAAGGTTTCTTCTAAGTCCACTTTGGGGCAACATGTTTTGGGGAGGTACTCTCATTCTAACAGGGTAGCATTTAGAAAATGCTACAGAAAGTCATGACTTTTCAGTTACATAAAATCTGCACTTTAGGTTGGAATTTTATGAAAAATGCCTCTCTGGCTTACTGTTTTATATTAACTCTACATACTTCTGTAACATAAGAATTTCACAATGTCAGTCATGCATAATAATAATATAACATTCTAAAATAATAATGTAATAAATCCACTCACTAGTCATCATGGGCCAAACTCTGGCAACCTTTTGTGAAAATGTGCTGCAAACATAAGTACAAAAAGTCTCTTAGCTCAGACCTGTCTGGCTTCAAGCCAAGAAGTTATCTAATGGCAAATCAACAGACAAGTGTCACCAAAAACGTCTAAGAGCTAAACAGTTATTCCATTTTAGATGTGGAAAGGTTTAATTGAGTTCTATGCAATTAACAAACCTTAATTGTGAGTAATTTGTTAGTCATGCTCGCTTTTGGCTAAGCCTTGCTTTTTTCCTTCTCTCAGCTTTCCCTCTTGAAACACCTGTGAGCAGATTTGCAGGGGGAGCTAAGTAGGGGGCTTCTGGACAGAACTCTGATAAAATGTCTCGTTGGTACATATTTTAATCATTTTTATGAAAACAGCTGTTCTCCTTAGAGAATGTGCCCATGAGCAGAGTTGTTTTCACTCCTAACAAGGGCCTGAGGAGCCGCACTGGCAAGAATCACCTGCTGGAAACAGTGAATCAGGACGTCTCCAACCAAGTGCAGCACTGCTCTACGTCTCCGTCTCTTTAACCTGGCTGCCCCTGCATCTGTGCTAGGCAGGTCTCGGTCATCTCTGGTAGAGAAATAACCTGGGCTGCTCCTCATTCAGATGTAATAAGAGCTGGGGCAGCAGTCCAAGGGGGGCTAGATGCCTTTTGAATCACCTGACGGTGGAATATTCCTCCATGCTGTGCTAAATACCCTGCTTCCGCTGGGAGTGTAACTTGTGCTCTCCCTCCAGCTCTCCTGTTACATGGTGCATATCTTGAACCATCATTTAGCTCCTCAAATTTTAACCATATCGGCTTTCTGAACACAGGCTGGTCTCATATTACAGCTAAACCAAAGTCTTTGGAATCAACAAAGAGGATGAATTTTACCCATCTGCTTCAATCTTTATATGAAGATAATTGCAAAGAACTAGAAACGAAGCAATTTTGACTATGAAGAAAGAAGCCTGAGACTGAAAGCCAGGATTTACTGGAGAAAGGGTCTTACAGATGCTGATTGCACTCGTGGTGGGACAAAGAAACAGCAGTTCCTTCTGATGAGAGCTCAGATTATTCAATCTCCACAGCCAACTGTCCTGGAGGCTATGCACACTTGCGTTCCACTTCACTGCTGTTCTGCAAAGTGGTGCTCTTTGAATAGAGAGAAATTTTACTCTGGCTACCCCACTCAGTGGAGCATGGCTCAGAGACTCCCAAGCGAATGGGAAAAATGTTAGTCCAGAGGTAGAAGCAGTATAGCATGACCAAAGGTAATCCCCTCCAGCACTAGTGTGGAGGCAGGCTAGCACAGTGATACTCTTTCCAAGCCTGTATTTAAGACAACTGCACCAACTAGGGCTGATGAGCGCTAACTCAAGTGCCTCTGCACAACCCTTCTTTGCCCAGCAGCACAGCTGGACAGCCACCATGCCATCACTCTCTTCAGCCTCTCACCCTAGCTGAGACAGCTTGTTTGAAGCAAAAAGTACCAGGTCTGATGGTGTAAAAAGATAAGCATGGGAATGCCATTCTGATATCTAAAATGTAGGCAAGAAAAGAGAAATCGATGGTTGGGCTTCTCTGAGCTTGTCTGTGAGGCTCAGCTATGTTCTGCTGAAACATAGACATAAAATGTGTCTCCTCAGACACATTTTACAGGGCTCCCTACACTTTTGTACTGAAAATCCCTGTCAGTGCTTGTATTGTCTCTGAACTCTTTCATCACCTCATGACTACAGTGTCGTTACAGCAGTTCACATCTCTCTCCTTACATCCACTAGGTAGCCAGGACACTGGCGAGAACAGGTCCTGTTCTACTGAAAGCAACAGGTTCTCTCATAAATTAAAATTTATCTTCTTCCAAGCTCTCCAATCTGAGATGAACATCATGGAAGTATGAAGTTCCTCTTCCCCTGGGACGTGACAGAGAGGGACAGATTAACTGGACCTAAAAAGCCAAAACCTTACCAGGTTTTATATTAATTTAATCTTTCATGGCAAAACACCTGATGATGTTGTGCTTAATAGGCCAGTTATTTCCAATTAAGATGCAAGTTTGTGGCAAAAATGTGTAGTTACCAAGGCCCCTCAGAAATATTTAAAGCTCTTGTGACCACAGCCAGATTGTAATTAAGCTTTGGAGAAGGTATCTCTGCGGCAACAGCGGTTATGTGTTATGCGCTCATTCACTGGGGTGGAAGCTAAAATGTAACAGGAAGACTTGCAGATTTAACATGAAATAACAGCCAGGGAATATAAATAAAATGTAATACAGCAAATAGGGAATAATTATTTTGTGGATTTATGACACCTGCTTCTCCGTTTCATATTCCGCACTGGTAAGGGAAAAGAAAAAGGTATTCACAGGGGTGAAAAGTTCTCCTAATTTTTTGTTACTATTATTTTTCAATTAATTTCTAAGTAGGTGCTTACCAGCAACATGGTATTGCGAAGAAAAAAAAAAAAGGCTGAGTTATAAATAATATAAATAATATTTGGGAATTTTCATAAGCCTCAATTTTTTTTGCTGTTGTCAGAAATGGGAAACCCAGAAAAGATGCAAGTTTCAGATTTGAACTTCACATGACATTTTCAGGATCTTGCTTTTATTGGAACTTTTTAAAATACTGACAGCAGTCTTGCAAAAATCCAGCACTTCACATTTATTCTCTTTCTGAAGCACATTCAGGTGCATAAGCTTTTATACCAATTACAGTGCACGTGTTAAAGGGATTAAGGGCTTCTGCCCTACTGTGTCTTCCATCCAGTCTCCCCCAAACCATCCTCCAAGTACAGTGTCTCATATCATAGCAAGTCAAATATGGTTATAATCACCCCACCTCCACAGCCAGCACTGACTCGGCTATCGTCGGGTTGCACATTTAGCGCTATGTCAGTTAGTGATGGGTGAGTTCCCAGGCGGCAGCGATAAACCTCTGAGCCCTTTCCCTGCCTCCCAAGGAATGCGGTGGGGTCACGGCTTGAGTGGCCTCAGATACTACAGCAATGGGCACCCTGGAAAGGCTTATCAATAAATAAAGCCATGACTTTTGGTGCTTAATTAAACCCGAGGGACAAAATCCTCCTGCCATTAACAAGCAGGATAGATGGATAACTGCTTCATTTGTGAATACAGGGAAAATACCGTATTAATATCATAAAATAAAGTAAATAACAGAAAATAACATAAAATACCATATTAATAAATAGCTCTGCAGATGTGATACCAGGATGGTAACTTCTTCCGTGTTTTTGAGATCCTGCGCTAAGTTTTAGGCTTGAGGCAGTCCTTGCAGAAGAAAAAGATTTTTGAAGGTATGCCAGAGGATGGACAGACAGCAGGACACGAGGTTTCTAGCCAGCATTTGCTGGCCAAATGCTTGCCCCTGAACTCCCAGCAGAGTCAAGAAACTTTGCGAATGACTTTAACCTTTGCTTCTCACAAAATGCACTTTACTTTGATCCTTGAACCATGATCAATAAAAGGTGCAGAATGGCAGGGAAGAATTTTTTAGCTCAGGGGGAAACAATGTAGTTCAAAATGCTCAAATAGCCTTACAAATCTCCCACCAGAATATGTCTGAAGATTGCAGACCCGTTATTTACTTCTTCCTGATTGTTTAAAATAATATCACGAAGTCAGTTCCTCACCTCCATTCTGTTGGAAGTGAACAAGGCCTGGATGCCATGGGGACATTTTCCACTAGCAGCACAATCTCCTTTGCTTGCACCCAGACTGAATTTGGTCCCATCTTCTATAGCCACAATAAAGTGGAAGCAGGTGTCATACAGCCCCATACATTGTCTATATCACATTATGCCAGAAGTTCTTACACACAAAGAAAAGGGCATTCAACAAGCAGCTACATCAGCTGAGCAGTGCTTCCAAGATTAGTTGGTTCTCCGCAGGAAAAATGTACTTTTTTTCTGCAGAAATAGCAGCATTTCAGAGTCACCCAAGGTTGTTTCCAAGACTAAGAGCCACAGGAATGTGTACAAATTAACTGGTCATAAACATTCTGACTTCAGTTACAGTGACTGGGCCAAGTTCTATTTGACACTGTATCTGAACCATCTTCAGAGTGGTTTGCTGTAACAGGATGAAAATTATGGGCCAGATCCACAGGTGGTTCAAACAGATGCAGTTCATTTTACTCTAATGTCAAAAGCATGCTGCAGTGGATTAGAGAACCAGCTCCTTTATTTTCCTCCAAGAAAACACCAGCTTGCCTGTATTCCTGGCTTGGCCACATTGAAGAGCCCTCAGGTTTGCAGCCAGTGAAGATTACACTCAAAGGAGCTACCACTGCTGACATGTTCACTACTCTAAGGCTGAGTCCAGTGATCATCATCTCGCCCCTACCCAGCAGTCAGAGGAGCTCAAAGATACCATCACAGTCCAGCAAGCGTGACAGCACTGGATTATGTCCCCTGAGTATGCATTATCACATTTGCTCTTGTAGTGCCACGCTGAGAGTGAAGACCCTTCACCAGGTACTTGGATGCCTGCTGACTTCATCATTCCTCCCTATATAATGCATCAGCTAGGAAACGAGCTCCAACATTTACAGAAAATCAAGCAGCAAAGAGGTGAAAGGCAGTATTTTGGCTCTGGTTGGAGCCTTGTGATGGACAGCATAGTATACCAGACTGTGAATGTAAATTGCAGTGGACAGTCCTCCCAAACAGCTGTCCCTATGGCTGTCTTGCTAGCAAATATGAACTCAAACACAGCTGTAGCATTTACGTGTGCCAGATCCATCAGTTCTCACGGTTTTGGCTTGGTGTAAGAATGACCCAAGAAAGGGGAGGAGGTGATCAGTGAAATGAAGAGCTAATGGCTTCAGTTCTGCAAAGGGGGCAGGACGGGAGGCACAGAACCCCACTTCTGCTCTGCCTCTCCTTGCTGAAGTATTGGTGGCAGCACGGATGTTGAAGCAACGGCCAGCATTCAAGGAGATAAGAAACTGTCCTCACAACTTGCTCTTCACCCTTCAGCTCACTAGATGAGTATCTCATAGTTATTGTCAGCTTTATCAGCCCATGTCTTTCAAGGGATAAGAAATTCAGAAGTGTTTCATAAGTCACCATGCATCTGCTGAGCTAAAATACCTGCTGAAGTTTAACCTGACCTTTTTCCCTTCTGTTTGCCTGGACTGCAAGTGCGTGTGGAGACAGTGCCCCAGCCAAGCACCAGTACCTGTGCTCCTTTCCAGGCTGGTGTCCAAACCGTATGACACATTGAATGATAACAAGGTTCACTTGATGTACTCTATGTGCATATTTTTAAGTACAATCAGGGAATTATTTTTATGGAAGGTCCAACAACACATGACACTTTAAAAAGGTAAAGAGTATCCCGCTGAGTGAGAGCACGTCAGACTCCATGTTTTCTATTCACAGCCCAGAGGGGGAGCAAAGCATTTATTTTTCCCATACTGCAACCAGACATATCATTTAATTTACATCATATATAGTGATTATATACCTGCACTTCACAAGATTAATGAGAAATTAATATTCTGCCTTTGGATAACAGGACAATACCACAATGTTCTATCAGCATTTTGCTCTTTCAATCCACACTGGAAGTCAGTTCTCTCTGATGTGACCTGGTGTAAATAATTGTCCAGCTCCAAGGCAAACTTGAAAACCAGATGACCACCAGCAGTCCCTTCCAGAAAATATTTCCATGAATCTGTGACTCTGGCATTGCACCGAACTATTCAGAAAGTAACAGATATCTCCTGTATGGCTTCAGTTGTGTGCATCCTGATATACTTCTTCTTGTAGTTGTTTAGCGCTGCTTATAAATGTACAGAACATTTTCTTACAGTCTTCAGTAGCTGCGAAAACACGGTAATTTCTGCCAAAGTATTAGAAAAATTTTTCAGAGTCATCTGAAAGCTATATCAGATACCACATATATTAAATGATGGATACAAAATATAAGTTTTATGGATATTAAACATTTATTGACTCCCTAGAGGATTCAGCATAGCAGTACAGTATATCCTATTCCTCCCAAATGAAAGTGTGGAGTTTTGAGCTTGCCCATATATCTAATTGCTTAGCTTTTTAAAAGGCCTTAGACCTGTGAACTTCCAGCACTGTTGTCCTTATTGCCTCTTTGTTGTTGTTCTTGTTACATACTCTATTTAGTCTTTCCAGATCATGAAGTATGCGACAACAGCCGTCCACCATGGAGTCCTGACTGCAGTCAGTTCATTCCATATGTTAATAATGGTGCAATTAATATCAGTGGAAATAATGGGCAGCTCTCTCAGCGAGTTATTCTTGTAAGAACTGTGCATGGGAACTTGTCTGCAAGCAGCAGTTCAGGATCCCAGCCAGCTAGTGACAAGGATCTGCATAGTTTTGTTTTGCTATTCAGCCAGCCATCATAGGACTTCATTGCTCCTTGCTTCAAGAAATCAAGTGCCCTACTTCACATTATCATTCAAGACATTTCTCTGAGATCAGAAATGTCATTGAAGATGAAGCATGACTTGTTGGCATTTTCCATTCCCTTTCCACATAGAACCACAGAATGTTTTAATTTGGAAGGGAACCCAAAGCCCATTCGATTCCCACCCCCTGCCATGGGATGGGACACCCTCCGCTAGACCAGGTGTCCCAAAGCCCCATCCAACCTGGCCTTGGACACTGCCAGGGAGGGGGCAGACACAGCTTCTCTGGGCAGCCTGTGCCAGGGCCTCACTGCCCTCACATGCTGTAATCTCTTGGTCATGACAGGTGCCATTGTCAATGAGATAGGAATGACTAAGCTCCTCTGTATAGCTTGCAATTACCATTCCCTTAGAAAGCCACAACAGCATGCATTAATATTACACCAATCCATAAGGTACTATTAGCCACTCCTGAAATTAAAAGTGGATCACTGGGGGTTCCTACACATCATAACTCATGCATCTTACTATTTCTGATACTTGGTAGAAATGTATTTTTTTTAATTCTTTTTCTAAACATTAAGATGCATCTGTAGTTCGCAGAAACTGACTGATAGCCACGCACTTGCACACTTCTGCAAAGGACACGGAGGTGACAAATATTTATTTTAAAAACTCCTAAGCTAAAGCAATCAGGTGATTTCAGATGAGACTGCTCTAGTAACTGGTTTTATTAGACAGCTTTAAACTATATGTGTTTTTATGCTGCTGGGTTTTAAAACTTCACACACTGCTTGGCTTAAAAGTAACACCTACTCCCCAACTTAGCTCTCTTTCTAATCATCTTTACTCTCTTTATCTCTTATGCAAAAAGAAACACATATTCTCTTTTCTGTGTCCTGATGACCACAGCAATAAGAGATGACTACATCCCATCTGAGACTAGAGACGCCTCTGCAAGCTGACTTTCCTGGTAGAAGTCAACATGCCAGAAAATTTGAAGGTAGAGCCAAATAGAAAAGGTCTGGTTTGGCTGGCGTGACTATAAAGCACGCCAAGTCATTGAGGTGACTGTATACATACAGAAAAATAAATACATAAAATGATATATAGGGTCACTTTGACCACTGGAAAGTCATGCCAAAATATTGTCACTGTCTTGGCTCTGCCATTTTAATGGGTTTTGTAGCCCAGCCAAAACCAGGCACTCCATTAGCAGCTTCGTTTACTTGCTCTTCTCCACTCAGGCAGAGCAAGAGTGGCTCAAACCCCAGCTGCTCAGCCTCACAGGGAGGTTGCCTTTTCAGGTTTGAAGTCCTCTGCTTGCACTTTCTGGTATTCCCATTTTTAAGATAGCAACAAACTCCTGATTCCTGGAAAACTCAGTGAAGGATGCAGTTAAGGTCAGCTGTGTCCTAGCACTTCCTCTTTAATACCATAAAACAGTCCCTGCCTGAGAGAAATGTTCACTTTGGGCACTTTATCTTTCTGACTGAAAAGCTCCATGCAGGTATCTGTATTTGGTTTTTCTGCTCCACACCCCCCCCCAATGCTCTTCCAGAAGGGAACATTCTGGGCACAGTGACATTTCCTCTTCTCACTGGAGCCGCCAGGCACCAGAGTGATACGAGATAACATGATGACATGGGAATGACATGGTACATGATGCAATGCAGCAATTACAAATGCCTCACTTTGTTCTCATGGGACTTTTTACACTAATCTGATGAATATTCTGCCAGATGGCTTCTGCAAATGCAGGCAATGTAGGAAACACCAGGTCAGGGAAAAGTAACTGCCTTGTGCCTCCTCAAAGATGCTCAGCTTTACTGAACAGAAATGGTTTAAAGTATATGCCTCCCATTTGTTGTCCAAAGAGGACATTTTGCTGTAGCAGCTGTGCTCTGACTAGCTAGAAAATTCTATTAAATACATCAAAATATCCCAACTCTGACCACATGCAAATTTCCCAAGCCCACATTACACCAGTGAACTCCTGCTAGATAAAACACAGGGATGGGGACTTTATTTTCAGGTAGAGCTTCACAGATATTTGTTCAGCATCCAAGTAGAAATGCAATAATCCTCAGTAGAATTCCCGATTCCCTCTGATGGTGCTTTTGAATGCACACCTGGCCTCCAAGAGATGTATTTCTGGGTTAAAAAAAAAATTGTAGATGGGTTATATACTTGTTATACCTGTGTCTGAATTCAGCCATAAGGTTTTTATGGGAAAGTCCTCATAAGACAGAAAAGCAGGATATTATCACAGGTTAAGAAATAAAACCAAGAATTAATCCAACTCTCCTCTTCATCTGCCACCTCTGAGGGCTGGAAAACCTTTCTTATGACTCTAAGGAGTGTGCAACAAATGTATCTATTCTACATCACTCTTTCACTCTTTCTTTCTCTCCCTCTCCCACCATTTTATTTATTACTCTGCATTAAATGCAGGATGAAAATTTTTAATCTTTAGGCCTCTATGCAAATTGGAATCTTCCCTTGGCCTTTTTCAGAGGGATGGTAATGTGGCTGTCAGAGATTGAGGAAGAGGAGCTTTTTGCATCCTTGTCTCAATGTTGGGTGTCTACAGTCTGCCAGAGCTGTACCCTTTTCGACAATGTCTTTTTTTTGGATGTTGGAGAACTTTATAGTGGTACTTAGAGAAGTCTTGTTATGATTTTTAAGGACATCCTTGGACAAAAATAAATGCACGTTTTCACTCATTTCAATTCATTTCAGTTAAATTCTCACCCCAGCCAAGTTTTATTACTTTTTCTTGATATATCATCTCTCCTGATTATACCAGGCAGCACAAGGAGAAGCAGCTGCACTGACAGATTTCAGGGACAGAAAAATCTGCCACCTGACTTCTTTCCTAGCAAAAAGTACTCAGGAATTATTACCTGGTTTATGTTGGTTTGAGCAGGAACCTGGCTTTTAGAAGAAAATCCAGTTTAAATTGAAAACCTAACAGGATTGTGAAGAACTTGGATCTCATCAACAACTTTAATAAATAAACCTTGCTATTCAAAAGAAGTTCTAAAATGTCCAATTTTGCTCTTGAATATTCGGCTATTCTTTTGAAAATCTGAGCGGTCATACCTCTGTAGTACCTGTTATTTTATCTGTATATCCTTAATCTGGCTGCACCCACCTAGTAGCTGGACTTCTGGTCCAGACTATTCCTATAGTCCACTTGGTAGAGGACCGGTGTCTCCAAAGTGTAACTCATCCCATTTACTGTACAGAGCCATCTCACTGTGAGAATGTCTGCTTTCCACATATAACTCCCTACGATCTTCCAAAGAAGGCTGGCTACTAAGATCTGAGCTGGATGAATTAAGTTACATGATTAAATTTTAGATGACTCAAAAAAAAGTAAAGGGAAAGAAAATCAAGTTGCATAAGGATTGCCATTGAAAGAGACTGCCCTTCTTCAGTACTCTGTAGTAGCCACTGACTTACTCTTACTTCCACACTTCTGTCATCTGACCAGGACATGTGAGAAGCTGACTGATGTGTTTTCAGTCATGTTTATCAAGTCATTATCTTCAGCTTTTTTAAATAATGGCAGAATATTGGGGGTGGGGGTGGAGGGGTGGGATTGGGTATTTTGAAATCTTTCTTAACATCCCCCAATATTTCAGAACTGAGAAACATTATCAGTCCTTCAAAGACTGCCTTAGATTGCCTTTTTCAAAACTTTCTTTGCAAGCCACCCACACCTTTAGTTTTAAAATCTTACACTTTGTTTCCAACACCATGCCGTGTTCAGAGACTGCATCTGAATGTCCTCCTTAGTCTGTGTCTGGAGTGAACAGACACTGTGTCTGCATAAACTGGCTTTTCCCTAGCTGCACAAGAGTGTCGTTTAGGGACCATTGTAGTGGCACTGCTACCCCAGTGAGCACTGCGCTTAACCACAAAGGCGGTCTGAGGGATGAGCCACAAATGGGTACAGCAGGTGAAGCTCACTAATACAAGGCAAATCACAGGAGGAATGCACATGAAAAATAGTGGTAAATCATGATCTGAAACACTCCTTAGAAAGTCTACTTCCAGTTATTAATTAGTTCTTACATTTTTAGACATAATCAGTTATTTGTAGCATTTAAAACAGTTCATTCCATTCAAGGTACTATCCTGGGAAAGCTATTTCCATAGCTTAAAACGATGATTATCACAGTGCCAGTAAAATCAGTAGTTCCCTGGTGAAAACTCTTGAGACATAGAAAGAAAAATGCCAGGCAGCAGCCATAGGCCTTGCTGTCAACCAGAGAGGATGGTCCCTGTCTGTCCCCACACCCACACAGACCGAGCAGTCAGTGCCCCGACCCCAAGAGCCAACACTCAGCGGGTACCAAGGGAGTGGGACGCCAACACCCAGGAGGAGCAGTGGTGGTTTGGGGTTGCAATCCCCAGCATGAGGTGGTTTGTATCGGGGTCCCACCCAGCTGGATCCACAGTGTCAGGAGTGGTGGAGGGGAGAGAGACATCCTACCAGTGTTGTGTAAAAGTAACTCAATGACAGAATCACGGAATCACTAGATTGGAAAAGACCATTAAGATCATCAAGCCCAACCATACCTGTTCTCTCCTAAACCATATCCCTGAGCACCTCACCTACCTGTCTGTTAAATACACAAAGGGATGGTGAATCAACCACCTCCCTGGGCGGCCTGTTCTACATCCTGACAACTTATTCGGTGAAGAATTTCTTCCTAACATGTAAACTGAACCTGCCCTGGTGCAGCTTGTGGCCATTTCCCCTTGTCCTATCACCTGCCACTTGGCAGAAGAGACCATCACTCACCTCTTTACAACCTCCTTTCAGGTAGCTGTAGGCAGGGACAAGGTCTTCCCTCAGCCTCCTCTTCTCCAGACTAAACAAGTCCAGCTCCCTCAGCTGCTCCGCATAAGGTTTATCCTTCAGACCCTTCACCAGCCTGGTTGCCCTTCTCTGAACCCACACCACAACCTCATTGTCCTTCTTGTAGTGAGGGGCCCAGAACTGGACACAGTACTTGAGGTGCAACCTCACCAGCGCTGAGTAGAGGGGCACAATCCCCTCCTTACATCTGCTGGCCACACAGTTTCTGATACAAGCCAGGATGCCATTGGCCTTCTTGGCCACCTGGGCACGCTGCTGACTCATACCCAGTCAGCAGTCCATCAACACCTCCAGGTCCTCCACCTGACAGCTGTCCAGCCACTCTTCCCCAAGCCTGTAGCGCTGCCTGGGGTTGTTGTGTCCCAGGTGCACTTGGCCTTGTTGAACTTCATCCTGTTGGTCTCAGCCCACCGATCCAGCCTGTTCAGCTCCCTCTGAAGAGCCTCCCTACCCTCGAGCAGATCGACACTTCCTCCTAATTTAGTGTCATCCATGAATTTACTGAGGGAACTCTCAATCCCTTCATCCAGGCCATTGATAAAGATGCTGAACAGGACTGGACCCAGGGCTGGGCCCAGGTGGTTTGGGCTTGGTCAGAGTGCAATGTGGCAGCTCGGATCCAAGCTATGTTTCGTATGAGCAGCCCGAGGCTGGAAAAGCTGCTCTTCGCCCGGAGCCACGGCTGGAAGCAAAGCGAGCACACGCGTTCGGGGAGAGGCCACCCCCGCCGCCACGGTGCGCACACCCCGAGGGACACCTAGCGGGGGCTGCGGCTGCTGCCGCCCGGGCCGCCGCCTGCGCCCGCGCCCGCGATCCGCCGCACACCCACCGGGAGGGCTGGGCGCTCCCTCGGCTCCCCGCCCCGCCGCAGAGCCTTCGGCGCCTCAACCGTAGGCTCTGGGCGAGCGGCGGTGGCCGGGCAGGCCTTGGCCCAGCCGAGGCACCGCTGGCGCACGGATTTGAAGCGTCAGGGGCTGGCGTGGGGTCCGGGGCAGTCCCGGGAGTAGGCGCGCGGGAGCGGGCAGGGCAGGGTGTGCCCTCAGGTCCCTGACACAAGGGTACAAGTTATTCCTTGTCTGAGCGTCGGCAGCATAGGAATGTCCCTGAAAACCACAGTGGCTCCCTTCCACAGGTGAGCACCGACCCATGATCAACCGAAGAAAACCTGCGCCCTCCCGGCCGCCATGACAAACCGGGAAGGCTTTGGAGACCACCACTCGGGAAAGCGAGCAGGCGTCCCTCACTGGATTGCGGCGAGCGGGAGAGGAAAGCGTGCTTCAGAACCAAAGCATCTCTCACCCTGCCACACTCACACCCCTACGTCACGGCCGCCATCGCTGTGGCAGGCAGTGCTTTCTCTCTGTTCCCTAATGCTACCTGCTATAGGGAATATATATCCCTGTTGCCTGCAAGATGTGTCTAGCAGCATGAGGCACAATCTAATTATCTCCAGCAAGGCTCCATCTTTTTTATATTATGTCCATCAGCAATAATAGAATCACACACAGAATCACACAGAATGTTAGGAGTTGGGGGGACCTTGAAAGATCATCTAGTCCCCCGTGCCCAAGTAGGATCACCTAGATTAAATCACACATGAAGGTGTACAGATTGGTCTTGAATGTCTCCAGAGAAGGAGACTCCATAACCTCTCTGGGCAGCCTGTTCCAGTGATCAATAGCTCATCTTTTGATGGAGTATTTGATATTTGTTTTGCTATTACATTACATCAGCAATAGCTCCGTTGTAATAATAAATTTGTTTCATTTCTTTCTCTGCAAGCGCTTACTAGTTGCCCTTTCCCACAGTTTCTGAGTGCCTCATATTCTTTTTTTACCTTTTTATTTTTGCAATGTAGTGAATCTATTTCCTCCTAACTTCTATCCAGAAAAAAAACATACTTGGCTCAGAGTTAACATCTGAAATTGTGGGCTAACAGTATATTTTTTGCATCTCTAGATGACTGATGTACGCTGCAAACAGGTAAAAAGCAGAATTACAAGACTCTTAAATAGTTTATAGAGGAAATGCAGGAGAACCAAGAGAATTTAAACATGTGGTAGTTTAATGAGCAAGGCCAACAACTAAACTGAGCAGGACCATAGTTTCTGAATAAATATTTGAGTATATTGACTACACAGTCTTTTAATTAGCCCAGTGTGTTACTGAAGCAGATTTTCTTCATGTTAGGAAAAAAATAAAAAAGAAAACCAAAAGTGAAGAAATATTATTTCTTATGGGGTTGATCAGAAAAAGTTATCTGCTGTGGTATCCACCTTATCTAAAATCCCAATATCCAGCCTACATCCAATATAGAGTGATTGTCACCTTCCAAGGGCAACTTTTCCTAAGATAAATGCCTAAGACAACTTGAATGAATCACTCTGGAGATACTCCACGAAGACCGAGACACTCGATTAGACACCTGATTTCAAGATGTTAATATTGAGGTGGTCTGACTGCATCCAGAGGCCAATTACACTGAATGAATATCATTGTCAGGGAATTGGCACAAAGCTTACTGCTTCTCCCCAACAAAAGACAAGAAGAACCCAACATTTCTCCTGAGACCTGGAAAATCAATAGAGGGAGCTCCCTACACACTCCATCCCAGGCAAGACATTGTTACTGCCCATCTGATTGGTGGAATAAAGGGCTTTAAGAGAAAGCAAACTATCTCTCTACTTTTCCTGCAAAAAGGATATGAAAAGACAATGCAGTGAACTCTGGAACTGGACTCAGTGGTCTCTATTATAAACCTCAGGTTCTTGAAGACTCCACAGTGGAGTAAAGTGTGCTGACTAGCCATCATCTCCCTTTAGGACCTTGTGGAATGGGGTAGTTCACTGAAATCCATCTGCTTTGAGATGTATATGTGTTTTGGATGTTTGGACACTCAACTCGCTTTTGGCAAGCTATGGTAAGTTTTCACACTGCTGGTGATACTGTAATGGAAACGTGTAAGACCTGTGCAAGATCTGTGTGGGGGCTTGAGATGTATCTTCATAGCTTGTGAGCAGAAGGAAATTATTTTCACAAAGATCTTCTAAGCCCTGCTTGACTGCCAGAGTAGGGAATTGTACCAAAGACAGTCCTGAAACACATCTTGACAGGGTGAAGTTAGTCCACTGAAAGATAGGGAAGGGGTTTCTCACATTTAATGCAACACCTGCAAAGGCTGCTTGGAATACGTTACCATATCCCTTGATTCCAACACTGAAATCAGGAGGAATAAGATAGATAGGTGTGTAAAAAAAGAAAAAAAAAAAGTGATTCTGAATGTTTTAGAAGGCAGCAGGGATGGGATACGAACACCTGCAGTCTTCCAGAGCTCTCAAAGAAAGGAGCTCAGAGTGTGAGGACTGAGATTTGTTGGGTCAGATGTAGTGTTGGAGACACCATTCATGCTTTAGGAGACATAAATCCTCAGGATTTATCTACAGAATAACACTGGGGGATTAAGATGAGCAGAGGGCTTCATGGACTCCTCTTTTAGCCAAACTCTGGTGGAGGGGCTCCCCCTCTACAAGCCATTTCAGCACCACCAAAACCCTTTGTCATTTCAAAAAAAAAAAAAAAGCCTCTTTGAGAAAAAATTATCATTAAGGCAAAAGTTAGAAAATCTGACTCATGTTATCACCTAAGACCTCTAGAGTTTTGAAAACAAAATCTAGACCCCCAAACTGCAAAATGCAAATTGCCCTGCTGCACCAGGAACTTCTGCACTGTGTGATAGAGGTCAGCATGAAGCTGTTTTGTTGCCATCATTTGAGGGTGGGGACATGATGGTTTCACACAGGCTCTGATAAAGACTTAGATAGGAGAACCCTGAGAAAAATAGATATGTCCTGTTAAATTCTCTGGCCTACAGAGTTTCATTTTTCAAGCAATTACATAGTAGAAGCGTTCTCCGGCATAGTGGTCAGTCTGTCTTAGAGCTTCCTTCACCACCACAATATATAAATTATATGGAGATATACAACAGCTTCCTCTCTGTGGGAGAACAACGAAGTCTGAGAACCTTGACAGCATGTCCTACATTTTTAACTCATGACCTCTATTGCTTGTTTGGTTTTTATTCCAAATTGAAAGTACTTGACAGCTATTCTGATCTCAGGCTACTGATAATGTGCCTGCAGCTGAAATGTCACCCATTCGAAGCGGGGGTGGGTAGGGTGTAGATATCAAAAGCAAAACAATCACTTCCATCTTTGACTTGATCTCTGGGGCATCCAACCCAGATTTAGCATTATCTGAAGTATTTGGCGAATGCTTCCACAGATGTGCAGCTCCTTTTGAAGAACTGTCTGAAGCATCGTTTTAAGCCTTGGATATAAAATAAACTTCAGATCTGTTACAGCTTGAACAAAAAGCAAAGCTGGCAGCCATTCTTTCCTTTAAAGACCTCTGTTTACTGTAGAGAGTTTTAGCCATGTTTTAATTTCAGAATTTTTCAAATATGTATTTTCTGAGAAATAAACATAGATGACAACTGTAAAATAAACCTGAGTCCCCTGGCTGCTAGCCCAGCTGTCTACCAAGAAGGCCAACTGTCTTGCAAGTTCAGCTGCATATCCCTGGCTGCCCTTTAGCCAGGACAAGCTCTGTTTATGTTCTAAAAAAATGCATGTATTCGCTGGTACAGGGATCAGCAAACCAGAGCTTTCTCCCAAGGAGTCTCCGCTGGCCTGCGTGATAGCATGTATAGAAAAATGCTTCCTTTGGTATAGAAAAGCCCATGTATCAGTACCAAGCATTAGTGCCAAGCAAGGCTGGTAGTTAAGAAATTGTGTAGCTATTTATGTCCTGGAGAGGCAAATGAAGAATCTGAAATGAAATTAGCTGGTAAAGCTGTGACAGCAGCTGGAGAGGGAGTGATGCGGATGAGATATGTGGACAGCAGAGGGAGAAGCACAAACGCTAGGGTAAGGTAGGAGATAAAAGAGAAGACAGGAGTCAGCTCTGGTAAATTTGTCATTGCCAGGTATGGCCGTGCATTGCACAGGCTGGTCCTTCCTGGGGCCACGCTCTTAAACTCCATAGTCCTAGTTTGTAGTCACTGCACAGAAAAATCGCTGATGCAGGTATCTCTGGTGACTGTGAATCCACCCAACACATCCCTGGAGAGCCTCAGGGGAGTCTGTCATTCCTTTGGCTGCCAGAACTACATTGTCTGACAACTCTGCAATTGCTATGAGTGGCAATAAGATTTTGAAGAAACATCGTGCATAAATACCACAGTGGATTTGCAGGCAGGTCTGCATCTAGGCATTCCTCCTTGCCAGTGACAAGCACAATAGTACACTCTTGGTTTTTAAAGAATTATTTGTGTCTAAAATAAATGTAGTAGGTAAACACTGTGAGTATCAGCAGCGTGGAAAAGTCAAAAGGCAGGTCAACAAAAACCATGCTGCTTCTTTAAAATAGTAGATCATTGGCCTGTCAGTCAGAGCATGCAAATGGAAAAGATTTGGGTATATTCCTGCTTGATCCAGATCTGGGAGAAGGTTTTAAACATCACCGATGAGGCTAAATCAGCCACAATAAATAGGCAAGTGATAACCCTAAGTACACTAAGCCAGCAATGATGTCGCTTACTGTAAGGATTATTGGAGAATTATAGTAACATGAACACACATCCATAAGCTCCATGAGTTGCTAACTAGCAAGGGAAAAGATGCAGCCCTCACAGATCCATGTGGCACAGTACAAATGACCTGCCCAGCCTAATGAAGAAAGCTCAGTGCAGAGACCTGTCCAAAAATTGGTCATTTGGCTAAATTTCAGCAGAAGTCTCTGCCTCCACAACAGGTTTTGAAAGTTACTGGGACAAGGGGAGCTGGTTTGAGTTAGTGTAAATGCAGTAGCAAACACATCACATGATGGTATCGTGGATGAATCGTGCAGTATTGTGGATGCTTCTTCTTTTACATCACCAGGAAAGTCATGGGCCACCAAAAGCTGGACAGTTGTCTACAGCATCTATACTATCCCAGTGATTTTATTTGCAATGTCTAATGAGCCACCTGCAGAACTGGCTAGTTACACATGAATTGGATTTCTTAATTAGCTGTCATACCTGACAAAATTTGTACTCCGTGTACTGATACCCCATCCAATGTGGAGACAGAATTCAGGTATTCAGACATGCAAATCATTGAGACACACAAATTCAGTATCACCAAAGGGTATTACAACACTCTTACAAGGAACAATGCTGATTAAACTTCCCTATGCAAAAGGCCTTGTGCAGGGAATAACTATTTGCCCTGGTATGGCAAAAAGAAATTATGTTTCCCACTGTGCTGAGAAATACCTTTAGTGCAAGAGGATAGAAAAATGAAGCTGGAACAATGGTACTGAAGTAACCATGTGCAGTTCAGACATGGGTTTCACCAATATCAATAGGAAATAGCAAGGCTGAAAACATTCATCTCTTCACAACAGTAGAGAGGGCAGATAAAGCCATGGTTATGCCCAGTAACTCTCATCATTATTGAATATTTATTCTGATGGACAAAATGTTATATGATTTTGCTGTACAGAGCGTGTCTCACCAAGTAAGGCTGCTTGCAGGCTGCAGAGACCTCATGGAACATGTTATGTATACTAATTTTCCATTCTGACTGTTTGCCCTGAAACATTCATATCAGCCACTGTACAATTTTTCTGACAGTTATGTCCATGAATTTCAATGTGCAGCATAGTTGTTCAGTATGGTCTGGGTGATGTTGCTGTACTCTAAAACACTTCCGAAGTACATGAAAAGACTTCTGCAGTGCATCAACACGACTGGACTGCAACTGAACTTTAACACTTACCACATTCTGTGCACAGAATTGGCTTTTATTGGGCAATAACTCCTCCCATAGAATGAAATTTGACCCAGTCTTTACAAAAGCCACATCCCTGAAAATATTGCAAACATTATATTTGTTCTTTAGAAAGAAATGATGGCATGAAAAGCTTATCCCTATCTTTGCTTCAGCTGTAAAACTCTTAAAATATTACTTTCAGAAACCTTAAAATTTTCCTAGATAGATACTGAAAAAATATTTGAAATTAGGAGGACCATGGATATTCCAGGACTTGAGCTGTTTGATTGTGGATTATCTACATCTTATTTATATTTTAGATGATGGAGCAGACTTGTATGCATTCAATTTCTTTCAAGACAGGGTGGAGAAAGGCACCATATTTACTTAATTTTTAAAGGAGAAAAGTTTGAGCAGTGTTTTGTAGAAAAATCTTATCCTTGGTCTGGCATCAGAAAACCATAGAGCTCTCAGACCATGCTGCGAACAAGGAATCACAGACTAGTTTAGGTTGGAAGGACCTTAAATATTATCCAGTTCCACCCCTCCTGCCATGTGAAAGGACATCTTCACTAGCCCAGTGTCCTGGTTCCTGCTAGGACAGAGTTAATTTTTGTTCCAGCAGCCAGTGGAATGCCGGTGGTGTTTGAGAGTCAGGATGAGAGCAGCACTGATAACACCCCAACGTTTCTAGTTGTTGCCAAGCAGTCAAGGACTTCTCAGTTCTTCATAACAAGAGGGCAGGGGACACCCAGGAAGCCTGGAGTGGACACGGACAGGACAGGTGATCCAAACCAGCCAAAGAGAGTATTCCATGCCAGTTACGCCATGCTCAGTATAAAGGGTGGTCGGTGGGGAAGGAGGGCACAGCTTCAGGACCTGCGGTTTTGGGGACAATCTGGTTCTGGAATGGCTCTGAGCTGTATGGCCTGGGTTGTGTGGTTCAGTGAAAAACCATATATTGTATAATCATTTTTATATACTTCATTAGAAAGTCCTATCATCATTATCTCTCTACTGTTCCAGTAAACTATCCTTATCCCAGCCTGTGAGGTTGTTTTTCTTTGTTGGTTTTCCTTTCTATCTTTTCACCTCCAGCATTTTAGAGAGAGCAGCTGTATAGTGTTCAGCCCTCAGTTGGGGCGAAACCATGACACCTAGGTTGCCCAAAGTCCCATCCAACCTGGCCTTGGACACTGCCAGGGAGGGGGCATCCACAGCGTCCACAGCATTCTCTGGGAAACCTGTGCCAGGGCCTCACCACCCTCAGGGAAAAATTTCTTCCTAATAGCTAATCTAAATTTGCCTGCTGGATGCCCCATCCTTGGAAACTTTCTATGATCATCCAATTATTACCGTAGTCCAATGGAAAAAGTAAACATTACAAAGGGATTTTGAAGATGCCTTTAAAGTCTGTTCCCTTGGAAGAGAGGGCTTGAAGAGCCCTTGTTACAGGTGCTCTAGAAATGCACAGAGCCCCTCGTGGTGTAATAAGTTAATTTGTGAATTTCTACATGGTAAAGCAGGTGCTACATGTTGTTTACACAGAATATTAAACACAAAGCAACATCACATTCAGATGGCAGTCAAAAAGTAACAGAAATAAAAATATACTAATGTTTTGGGGAGGTACAATTTGAATACACTTGCAGAAATTCAATAAAATTATTAAAAAATTCTATTTCCTCTTGTTTTGTTTTTCATATTTCATATTTTTTTACTTTGCCAGACAGCATCAAAGTGTTTTGGCTTCCTACCTAGTATAGATGCGTTCTTATTTTATGTCATACTCTCCAATACTAAATACATACAGGAATTCAAACCAGCTCAGCATCCTATGAAATCCTGTAATCACTTGCATGGATGGAAAAGTGAGAAAGATCTGGAAAAAAAGATGAAATTTCCATTATTTTTGCCTAAATCCCAGTTTGCCTATTTGTTCCTCTGTTATTGGCAGCCTCATAAGTGGTGGTCCAGTCACCGAACACTGCTGTAACAGCAAGTCCTTGCAGCAGGAACCAAGTTTTTGTTCCAAGAAGAGGAGGAACTGTTGCCTAACCAGTGGTGCCAAACAGCAGAAAGTGCCAGAGAAGTGCTGGAACCTTTAGCTGTGTTGATTGTCCTCTCCTTGTGTGTCCTTTGCAAGCCTCGAGCTGACGTGGGTACTGCTAGACTGTCTCCACCTCTGGATTCCATCATGGCACAATCAGTTAACTTCTCACTAGAGACCCCTCTCAGAAGTGTTCACAACACAGGTTGCACAAAAGTTCTGAAAGTGACCTCAACTCAGAAATAATATTGCTTCTGGTAAAGAAGAACTTTTTTCTTACCTAACTACCTCATTCCATAAGGAAAATATCATATGGAAAACTGGCACCCTGCAGGTTATCTATCCCTAGAATGCCACATTAAAAAAAAAACAAACCCAAAAAAACAACCAACCAAAAAAACTGAACGGTCCTAAAGAAAAAAATATAAATAGAAACTATTGAGGTATAGTGCAAAAAGTACTGAATATTTGCATAACAGATGGATAAAGAGGAGCAATATACAATGTACTCCAGGAGGTGTCTGAAGACCTGAACTCCCAGTCCTGATGAGGAGACAGAAAGATGTTGAGATGTCTCCAGTATTTATATCTGGGAGCAGAAGGACATCCTGAGAATGTGCCCCAATGGGTACAACAGCCCAGGACTTGCTAGAGTGGGGGAATCATGAGTGGGTTTGTCACCAATCTGGTGAAATACAACTTTCAAACAGAAAAAAGAAAAATATTTTCATTTTAGTAACAGCAATTTTTAAGCTAGATGACTGCACAGAAACTTTTACCTTCAGTGCTGTCACCTAGAAAGAAAGAAAGAAAGAAAGAAAGAAAGAAAGAAAGAAAGAAAGAAAGAAAGAAAGAAAGAAAGAAAGAAAGAAAGAAAGAAAGAAAGAAAGAAAGAAAGAAAGCCACCACCCAGGGATCCAGTGTCAAGTGCCATGAAGTTGTGGTCCTTGGATGGCAAGTGTGCACCAGATGTCCCAAATCTGCATCTTTTATACTACCTGACCCCACACCCTGGTGGAGCCCTAGTGTATCTTGCAAAATTCTAGAGGCCTTTCCAACCTTTGGAGGTTGGAGGCCCTAGTCCCACAACCCTGAAGATGTTTGCAGGATCAAGCCCCTTGTGAGGAGGAATCCAGTCCACAAAACCTTGCCCTGCCTCTGCAGGTTCTGCTATCTTTCAAGACAGTGTTTGAGACAAAACCACTCATTCCAGTTCCTGTGAAATGGTATTTGGATGTATATGAATGTATCAATACAGTTAGGAAGAAGTTCTTCTCTGTGAGGGTGGTAAGACTGGAACAGACTGCCCAGAGAGGTAGTCGGAGGCCCCATCCCTGGATACATTCAAGGTCAGGCTTGATGAAAATCTGAGCAACCTGATCTAGTTAAAGGTGTCCCTGATTACTGCAGATGGACTAGACAACCTCTAAAGGCCCCTTCCAACATAACACATTCTATGATTCAGTGATTCTATGAATTACCAAAGTTCATGCACCGTAATTCTGAAAGTGGTGTGTGTCCCCCTTCCCAGGAGCTGCCACACAAGGCACCTGGTTGGCAGTGTAACTCTGTCACATCCAAGATGTCTCCTCACTGTTCACCTCTTTCTGCAGGTTCCTCAGTGAGGACATTCTACAGCATGGGTTGTATCTGTTTCTCTTTCACCCTGTCTAAAACTAGTCATTTTTCCTTTTTCTTCCATTTCTGTCTCTTGGCCCATTTCTAATTAATGACAGCATTTCTTCTTGTCCCATGGCTGCTTAGTCTCTTTAACAGCCTCTTGTGAGGGATTTTAAAAGACCTTTTGAAAGCTTTGGTGATCTTCACCTGAATGGAGGGGATGACATCCTTTCAGAGTCTAACTATTACCTTGTGTTCCTGCACAATCTGCTGAGGTGAGAAGAGTGGGGATGGAGGGGACTGAACAGCCATTCTGTTCAGGCTGGCTGGCACAGCCTCCTCTGTCTGATGGTGCCTTCTGTGGAAATTGTGGCTACATTCACGTTGGCTGAGTTTTAAAGGCTATTTTTGAAAGGTGTAAAAACCTCTAGGGACTGGGTTTTATTCATATAAAGGGTCTTGACTTTAATTTATTAAAGAAATAAAAACATGCCCCCTCTACTTAAATTTAATCGGCTTTCACAGAGTATAAAGAAGAGGGTGGCTGGAGCTAAAGCCAAATCCAGGTGGGTACAGATCCCTGGATGGCTGGTATGGCTTCTCTGAACCAGGACAGGATCAAAGAGCCTGAGAGGAGATGAGAGGGGGAGAGAACAGTTGATGCTGAATAGAAGTCCTTTGGATCTTCCATAGTACTTCCCTCCAGATTAGCGAAGAGGTCAAGAGAGAAGAAGAAGGTTTGAGGAAGAGATAAACAGAGAACAAAGAGTAGAGTTATGGAGTCCTTCCACGCACAGTCTCTACAGTGAAGGCAAGCCTCAGAGACCTTTAGACAGTAGATTACAATCTGCCAATACTCTGCAGTACAGAACATAGACAGACAATCCACTGCCACTGAGTAACTCAGGGTGGAGTTGCCCAGTGTTTGAAGTCTCCTCTATTCTGGTATACTAGGTTATGTGGAGACATGAACAGAGAGAACTTAAGGCATAAATTTGGAGAAAATCAAGCCTTGTTGGCTTTTTGTAACCAATCAACCTGTATATTCAAAAAGCAGGCATTTAAGATCATGTCAAATTCTGATTTGATTCACTGAGGTGTAAATTTGCCATTGCTTGGATTAGAAGAAATTGATTGTAGGGGTTGCTTTGTAACTTTGGGACAGATAGACTTCCCAAAAACTATCAAATGGCCTTACTATCTACAATATTGTTTTATTAAAATAATTATTACTGAACAACCTGCAAAACCAGGCACAACCCTAAACCACCCTTTCCTCCTCTTCCTCGAATTCACCCCACTTCTGAGGAGATCCAGACACTTTCACCTGCTGTTCTAGCTTCTTGCAAAAGAAGCATTTGGTCACAGATGGTGCCATGTCTTTTCCAATAAGCTCAAGAGTTGGCATGTAAGAACTGCTGCTGCTTTGGGGAAATTGGGAAACTTTTGAGGAATTAAAATTAAACCTCATTTGATCACAGTGTGAAGGCATAGGAAGTAATTGTGTACCTAGA
Source organism: Heliornis fulica (assembly GCA_013399135.1). Taxonomy (NCBI): domain Eukaryota; kingdom Metazoa; phylum Chordata; class Aves; order Gruiformes; family Heliornithidae; genus Heliornis; species Heliornis fulica. The sequence continues at coordinate 156,566 of VXBZ01006700.1, forward strand.
CAAAGTGGGATTGCTTGAGTGTTTTCCAGAAGGGTATGTCTGAGTATAGTGTACTAATGAACCAGCCAAGTAATGGTAATGCCACTGTTTTTCAGGTTAACACATGTGAGTAGAGAGGAAAATCTCAGAAAAAAAAAAAATATTAATGGAAATAAGGGACTCATCTACCATTTTACTGTTCTAGGTGGCCACGTGAGGTTGTTTTTCACCCGCTCTTTGAATGGCAAATTTCTATCTCCAGCACTGTCAACCTGGTACTTTTCATGAATCATAAAATCTTTTTTTTTTAAAAAAAAAGCTATTAAAAAAAGATTTATCATTACAGGAGCAACTACTCTGATATTGTCTCATAAAATGGAGAGACATCTCCTGTAATAAACCTTAACTGAGAACATGTTATCAAAAGAGATGCAATAAGCCACACTTGAATATAAAAACAACATAGAACCATAGAATGATTAGAGATGGAAGGGACCTTAAAGATCATCAGATTCCAAGCCCTTGTCATGGGCAGGGACACCTCTCACTAGACCAGGCTGCTCAAGGCCCTGTCCAACCTGGCCTTGAACACCTCTTCCCTGGGCCACCACTTCCCTGGGCAACCTGTGCCAGGGCCTCACCACCCTCACAGGGAAAAATTTCATCTTAATGTCCAATCTAACTCTCCCTCCTTCCAATTCCAAACCAAAAAATGTGTTCTCCTTTCTGCCCAAATAGCTTTTTTCTGTGTTGTGGTATTTCCCCACTGTACCATTTGGCTCGCTGCAAGAGTGGAATGATTCAGTGTAACTGTGAGAGCTCAGAATCTGGCTCTCTCTTCTGGCAACGGGCAACTTGAAGTGTTTGCCAGAAATATGAGCTGGAGACTGTACTTTTGCCGAGGATGCTAGCACATATTCCAGTGCAGGTAACAGCAAACTTCAGGGTCAAGGCAGGAAAAAAACCTATTATGTAAATAAATGGGGGAGATTTTGAATCAAATGATACATTTTTAAGTGCAACCTTTCTTTTTCCTCTTGACAGCTGATAATTAATAGCACCCTACACTAATTTGCTCTGCTTTCAGATTCCCCACTTTCCTCCTTCTTGTTCTCTTTCCATCAAGCAAGTCTTGCTCTCCCAAAAATTTCCATCACTGCCACTATGGCAGCAACTCCCACCACAGAAGTGCAGACCCCTCTACCAATGGCGGGTAATGCAGATGTGAGAAATATTGGTGTGGGTAAGGCAGGGAGGTATTATAGTATTATAATTATACTAGTAATTTCAGCATGCCTTGGTTTAAATACCTAAACAGATGGACCAGCTGGAACAGCATTCCCTGGCTCATGACACCTCCTGACCAAGTCCAGGGTCTGTCTAGATGAATGGTCAAAAGTATGCCTGGAACAATCTATAACCATGTAGGTGATCATAGTTATTGTCCAGAATTGTTCCCACCATTTAATTTTCCACTGCAGACTTTGCTCAGATGTGCTTTGTGTTGCACAGAAAATACCAAAACCAAATGAATTGGTGATGTGCCAGTCAGGGTGGTGAGTACTGAAGATGTTGGTATTATCTGCTCATCATCAATGGGTTGATCACAGGCATATTTTAGTTCTTGATGGTTTGGGGATGTGATACCAAAGTCTAGTGAGCTGCAGAGGAAGCTCATGGCACTTTTCCAAGGCAGCTGAGCTCTCTGAATCAGCATCACCAGGAAACAGAGGTTAGACCCCTTTCTCCAGCTATGGAAATGGTCCCTCTTTTCCATTGTAAAAGTTGTTGCCAGATAACTGGGGAGGTTATCTGACAACACCTGCACCACAACAGTCACCATAGATAACTCTGCTGTTGTTTTCATGGGATTGAGGAAAGATGTATGGATTTTTTTTCCAGGAAAATAAAAAAAAAAGATGTATTAAGCTGTTCTGGCCCACTGGTTTGGGGGGGGGGTTGGGGGGGGGGGAATAACACCAGCTAAGTGCCTTTACAAGGCAGGGGCCTTTCCCTGGATACAGGCAGCACCAGGCACAGACAAGACAAAGCAAGGCAGGGCTGGAAGGGGTCAATAGGGAGGGAAGACAGGGAGCCAGATGAAAAAAGATTAATATTATTTTACATTTACAGATTGTAAAGGCTGTGGAGCAGACAAGATGATTAAAAGATAACACTAATGCAAGAATGAATTGGTATAAAATTAGCCATGAATACATGAGGGTAATTAAAAGGCTTTAACTGTCAGCTGGCAGTAAGCTCCTGGCATCCACTTCTAAAGAGTACAAACTGCTTTAAAATGGAGCTGATTCAGCTTGAGAAAGCGTTTGTCTCATGTGGTTGTGAGAGCAGGAGAGCCACTGCGTTACCTTGAAGCTGCAGGCCCAGGAATGGCCCTGCGTAAATGCCAGAATATCTGTAATGGCAAACCTGGGCAAGACCACCTGAGGGCTCTTGGCTGGAGAAGCTGACAGTCAGCCGCTTGGCAGAGACATCATTTTCTCAGTGGCCAGTTTCTGCTGGATCAAATGAGCAAACATTATTCATCTGACCTACCTACCAGGCTTAAGTTAATATATATTATTCCCTACATATATATGTGTGTGTGTATATATAGATATATAGATATATAGATATATAGATATATAGATATATAGATATATAGATATATAGATATATAGATATATATGTAGAACTTTTTTTAAGTCCAATTTAAAAAAATCTGGTGAATTACTGTACTAAACACTATTGTCATTTTATTTGATCAGTTCTTGAGCTGAAGGCAGCTGACTGCGGTGCTCTATTGGCATGAGGATGCTATTGCCACCTGTACAACCATGACCAACTCAGACCCAGCCAGCTTCATTAAGCCACTCCTTAGTAACTCTAATCCTGGTGTTATATATTCCCTCTGGGACCAGTAGGCAGAACCTGTCCTTTTCCCAGAAGGCCAGTATTTTCTCTCAACTGTTTTCATTTCCATTTTTTTAGAGCCCACATGGAGAAAGGTGAGATTAAAGTGGCCTAACGCTTTGGCGCTCAACCATGATCAGGTTTTTCTAAAGCTAATGGGAATTGTTTGGGGCTGAAAACACAACACTGTGCAAGCAAACCTGAGTTTGGGCTGAAAAACAAGTAACTTAAGTCTTCTACACATTCCCTTTCATCTTAAGGCCTTACCTGAGATCAGAATTTCTCACAAGTTTGTACAAGAAAGTTTTTTAATTATCTAAAATCTACTAAAATCATTAGTAGAATTCTTCCATTAATATTGATACTTTTCCACATTAGGTATCAGTTTAACCCCCTGTGTGCCATCCTTCACGTGTGCATGTGTAATGTGGGTGTAGGACTGGTAAAATGAGTCATGAAACATCCAACCACTGGAGGCTCTTGGTCTCCTTAGACAACAGAGGAGCAAGAGACCTTTGGTATAACTTGTCATTCACGTTTAGTATTCCCCAAAATTCCAACCCATGTGCTCAGGGCACATTCCCCTTTTCAGGAATTGCAGCTGAATCGCCCGCTGTCTGGATGCTAGGAAGCCACTCTGCCTTAGTCAAAGTGCCCTTATTCTTCCAGAAACTACCTGCATCACTCAAAGAGTAACATTTTTTAAATGAACTTTACAAAAAGACGTAGTGAGCTGGTATAGCACTCTGTGGAGTGGAGGAAGGCTGTGATTTGCCACCTGCAGTAGGTTGCCAGACAGATAGGACAATTCAAGAGTGCAATTTGTTAATCTCTTCTCACATGATTGTCTTGAAAACATTCAAATGAGACTAAATTTAGGTTAAAAGAGAGAGAGTTGATTCAAAAAATATAATATCAGTAATCTTGCGAGCATGGCAGTATTTTTGAGCAGGTTGCCAACAACTGGGGAACCTTTACTGAGGTCAATCCTGAGATTGTGCTGTGAACAACAGTGCTGCAATAAAAACTCAGAGTATCTTCTTGTGGGTGTAGTGAGTAGTATAAATTCCCACCATACCAATCCCCAAATTAGGACCTGCAGTTTCTGCAGAAATGACTGTGAGTGTGGGTGTTTCTGGGGAAACTTGGAGAGGAGGAAGCTCTGCACAAACAGCCAGCAGGAGCATGGATGCCTCATCAACACATTTCCGGGCTGGTCCAAAACTCATCTTCATCAGAAGAGTGTACTGCACTCTTCTGACATTGAGGAGACTGTGGGCTGGCCTTGTATATGAATGAATGAATGAATGAATGAATGAATGAATGAATGAATGAATGAATGAAAACCTGTAAAGGGTGAGTGTCAGGAGGACAGAGACAGGCTCTTCTCAGTGATGGTCAGTGACAGGACAAGGGGCAAGGGGTCCAAGCTGGAACATAGGAAGTTCCTTGTGAATGTAAGGAAGAACTATTTCCCTGTACGAGTGACAGATCACTGGAACAGGATGCCCAGAGAGGCTGTGGAGTCTCCTTCTCTGGAGACATTCAAGACCGATCTGGACACGTTCCTGTGTGACTTAATCTAAATGATCCTGCTCAGGCAGGGGGGTCAAACTGGATGATCTTTCGAGGTCCATCCCAACTCCTGACATTCTGTGATTCTGTGATCCCCCCACCTGGATGTGGTCAGGACTTGAACAGATTCAAGAAAAATACAGCACAAGGACAACCTCACAGATGGCCAACAGAGTTGGGAAAGGGGGGGGAGGAATCATAGTGTCCTGCATACTTTTCCCTGAAAACACTGTAAAATTAATACACATCCACATGACATTAATGTCTTGGTATGTGTTTGTTTTCTTGACAACACATTCCAGATAGCTGTAGCGCTCCACACACACATGGGGTAGGGTTGTTTTGATAAATGTTCTGGGGTTGTTTTGATAAATGCAGTCAAAGCACCTTCACTTTCTCCATGGCAATGCTATAACATACCTCATCTCTGTCTTACATTTCTTTGGCACAATATGGCCTTACAAAGGTATATGTGAGAGTATATGTGGCATTTTTTATCTTTTCTGACTTGAAGTTATACTATGGTTTATGAAGACATAGTGATATTTATCTTCCTAAATACCTTTACCTTCCAGCAGAGATTTCTGGAAGGAGGCTTCCTACAGCTGCCTTACTCACTTCAAATGCTGCACAATGTTTCAGTTCCTGTGAATTTTCTGCAATGTTTTTGTCTCTGTAATAAAATCATGCAAAGCAGAAGGATGAGGATCTTTTTTGACACTTTTAAGCAGCAATTCTATTCTGGTTGAAACTAGTTTGAGCAGCTGGACAGAAGTTGGGATTTCAGCAGGTTGGTATTTGGACACAAAACCCAACCATGTTGCATGACCCGCTCTGCATCGCAACCACTAAGGATGTGTTCCATTTTTGTGCAGGAGATGTTGAACTTGCACTTGGAGAGACTAAACAATTTCACACTGGATGGAAGGATCAAAGATAAAGGCTGGAGGTCAAAGATTTGAAGACTTATTTCCTCCAAAAATAAAAAGATGGATATCCCTTGTTAAAGACAGGCCTATGATTCCTTATACTTGCATCCAACTGTGGTTGAAACAGATCCACCAATAAACTACCAGAAATTTTGCAAAGAAGTGCAGAATATTTTCAAGAGATTTGAATCAGAGAATCATAGAATGCATTAGGTTGGAAGGGACCTTTAAAGGTCATCTAGTCCAACGCCCCTGCAGTAAGCAGGGACATCTTTAACTACATCAGGTTTCTCAGAGCTTCATCAATCCTGACCCTGAATGTCTGCAGGGATGGAGCCTCCACCACCTCTCTGGGCAATCTTCTCATGTCAAGTGGAATCAATTGGGACATGCAATGATAAGGTTTTTTTTCTCAGTAAAGTCCAATTCGACAGAAGTAAAGCAGTACAGGGGATAAGCTGCATTCACAGAATCACAGAATATTAGGAGCTGGAAGAGATCTTGAAAGAACATTCAGTCCAACACCCCTGCCCGAGCATGATCATCTAGAGTAGATCACATAGGAACATGTCCAGATTGGTCTTGAATGTCTCCAAAGTAGGAGACTCCACAATCTCTCTGGTCAGCCTGTCCCAGTGATCCGTCACCCTCACAGTGAAAAAGTTCCTCCTTATATTAAGATGGAACTTTCTATGTTCCAGTTTGGAACCATTTCCCCTTGTCTATCCCTGGCTATCACTGAGAAGAGCCTGGATCCGTCCTGCTGACACTCACCCTTTACATATTTCAGAGAGAATTCTGGTTCTCCAACTCAGTAGTACTTTGTTTCAAAATGGAACCAAATTAATTCAAAGCCTTTACTCGGGGTGGAAAAAATCCTGACACATCTGATAACCTGTTCTACACAATTCTCACAAGCATCAATTATACCATAAAGCAAAGAAAAGTCCAAGCCTGTAAGGAGAAGACCTGACTTCTCTGTGTCCTGGGTAGTTGGGTAAAATGGTGCAAAGTAGGTCTCGAGCATTATTATTTGTTTATGAGTGCCATTGCTCGGCAGAACACCATTATTTAAGTAAAAATATGTCTTAAGGTACAGCCACAGAGAGCTCTTTTTCTGCCATCTGGAAAAAATAAAGGACCCTGATCCTAAGACATATCTGTGACATTCGTAATGTAGATATGATGCTGTATGCATGCAGAAAACGTGCAGGTAATGATTTTTCCTTGTGAGGGCATGAGGCATTTTTTTGTGATTTATTGAATTGCTTTTCTCTTAAGGTAAGGGGAAAAATTATGAGGGTCTAAGTTGGGAAGTAAATCTCCCAAAGGTGCTCTCTGCCTCTCAGTGCAGCTCAGCCTCAGTGTCCCACCAAGGTGGCTTTTAGCCCTGGAGCACAGACGGATGGTGCTAAACCCCCAGTCATGGAGGTCCCACTGCACTGGGCACCCTGCTCCGCACCAAGCAGGACGGGTCTGAGGCTTCAGGAAGGGGGTGAAAGGAAACCAGATACCTGTTTTTTGTTTATGCTGACAAGAGAGGACAATGGTTAAAACACCAAAATAAGCACACTAAGGGCTATGTTGGGTCACAGTAAGTGACAAGCTGGGCAAGTCTGGAAAGTAACTGTATTTTTCCTGAATAACCCCTAAATCATCTTGCCCACCACCCTGCTGGTATCTTTGCCTCCCCATCCGCCTGCCAGGCAGCTCCACCAGCTATTTCCTGTGCATGCCCTGGAGACTGCAGACTAAAGTGGTGGTTTCACTCTCCCTTTCTGCACCATCCTCATTTCACCCTGGTTTCTGCAACAAAAAACCTGCTGCAAGAAGTGGTGCCCAGGTTGTGCATGTTACCATGCATGCACATGAGTACATGCCTTCCACCCCACACTGGTAACCGAGGGGGTTCCCAGCACCTTCCCCCAGGGCAAGCAAAGCCTTGGGAACAGGCAGACTGGGGTAGAGGCTGTGCCTAAAACTGGCCACATCTTTGTTTTCCTCTGGCTCCACTCAGGGATTTGTATGCAAAGGACTATCAAGCAGCTACAGAGGTAGCATCACTGGAAAGGTCAAAGCCCCAAGGAGGGGCTTTCCCTCTCACAGATCAGGCTTGAGCAAGAGCAGAGGAAAGGGAAACCCAGGTGCTGTGCTCACCAAAGCCAGCATGCACCCAAAGACGAGGCAGGAATGGTGGGAACAGAGCTTTCTGTGACTTTTGCCATTGCTGCTGCCTACATGCCTCAAAGCCTGCACCACCTGCCTGACATCTTCCAGCCTTCAGGAGCTCACAGTGTCCCTAAAAGACCATACTGGGCATCACAGAATCACAGAATGGTCTGGGTTGGAAGGGACTCCAAGGATCATCAAGTTCCAACCCCTCTGCCACAGACACAGCCACCAACCTTCAGGCCTGTAGCTAGACAAGGTTGCCCAGGGCCCCATCCAACCTGGCCTCGAACACCTCCAGGGTTGGGACATCCACCACCTCTCTGGGCAGCCCATTCCAGCACCTCACCACTCTTTCCATGAAGAACTTTCCCCTGATATCCAATCTAAACCTTCCCTCCTCTAGCTTAAATCCATTCCCCTTTTTCCTACCACTATCTGCCCTTGGAAAAGCTGATTCCCCTCTTTTCTATACACTCCCTTTAAGTACTGGAAGGCCACAATGAGGTCCCCTCGCAGTCTTCTCTTCTTCAGGCTGAAGAGGGAGCCCAGCTCCCTCTGCCTTTCCTCACAGGGGAGATGCTCCAGCCCTCTGACCATCAGCATCCTGGTACCTGGCCACCAGGATAGGTGCCTGTACTTGTAGGCACCCTTGGACAAATATGCTACTTGATATGTTCAGTGCACTTAGTGCAGAAACTCATTTCTGTCCCTAATCAGAAGCCAATTTTGCCAGCAAGATGCTTGAGTCAAATGTCTGTCCCTCACTGTAAGCGCAGAGCATGGCCTTTATCATGCCTATACATCTGTGAGCATATTTTCATGTGCTCACGCATTTACGTGCAGCACAGCATCGTAAAATGAAAGGAAAACACTCACGTGTCATGTGAGAGTAGACAGACACGGGCATTATCAAATAATCTGTCTGCAGTTATAAATATATAAAAATATTTAAATTTTTAAATCTGACTGCTTATATCTAAAAGTCACTATTTACTTTGTACATAAAAACGCTTTACGTCATATGCACATAATAAAGAAATGGAAAGTCTGAATTGCTCTACAAATGCGGGACCTCATCGCCTTCTACAATTTAAGAAAGAAAATGTTCACATGGAACATTTAAACTTGATCTACCAGGGTGAATTAGCAAGAAGATCTAGTGATATGTATCAGAAAAGTGAACACTTTTTTTAAGAGTACATGCTGTATAATGTGCCTTAATTCAACAGATTTAAATTAAATTAATCACTGTATTCTTTTATGAGCAATTCAGAAGCATCTTGCAATCATTATTCTCTGTCTCTAGTTTACTGCAAGATTCATGTTTCAGAGATACAATACACAAATGTGATGTAGCTAATCCATTTCTACACATGCTGATTAATCACAGAATCGCAGTATAGTTGGGGTTGGAAGGGACTATCTAGTACAATCCCCCTGCCTGAGCAGGATCACATCAAACAGGTTGCACAGGATCACAAGTTTTAATATTTCCAGAGGAAGAGACTCCACAACTTCTCTGGGGAACCTGTCTCAGTGATTTGTCACCCTCAAAGTTTGAACTTAAAGTATTATCACTTAAGTCAATTACTTTTTTTTTTTTTTT
>VXBZ01006702.1:0-10214 GCA_013399135.1 Heliornis fulica
TATGATTCTTTGATTCTCTATGTGGCCTCACCAGTGCAAAGGGGGAGAATAAACTCCCAGAACCTGCTGGCCATGCTCTTTTTAAGGCACCCATTGGCCATGAGGGCACTTTGGTAGCTCATGGAGGCTTGTTGTCCAGCAGGATGTCCAGGTCCTTCTCTGCAGAGCTGCTTTCCAGCGGGTCAAGCCCTGACCTGTTCTAGTGCATGAGGTTGTTCCTCCCTCGATACAGGACTTTACACTATCACTCTAGGAATTCATGTGGTTCCTCTTCAAACAACTCTCTAGAGTGTTCAGATCTCACTGAATGGCAATACAGGCTTCTGGTGTGTTGGCCAGTCCTCCCAGTTTTGTATCACCAGCAAATCTGCTGAAGATGCACTCTGTCCACTCATCCAAGTCACTGACAAATATGTAGCACAAGGCAGCTTCAAGCACTGAACTTTGGGTACAGGCCTCCGACTAGACTCTGTGCTACTTCCTGCATTTCAACCAGTTCCCAACCCATCTCTATGTCCACTTGCGTAACTCACGCTTCCTAAGCTTACCTGTGAGGCTATTATAGGAGACAGTGTTAAACTTGCTGCCTGACTTGGGTTTGTCATATTTTCATCTTCACTTAGCTGGAGAGACAGAAATGGGAATGTGCAAGTCTGTGGGAAATAAGCTTATGTCATGTAAGTAGTCCATTTAAGTTCACTGACACTGTCAGAGCCAGTAGTATCTTCTGAGTATGCTTCTCTATTTTTTGAAAAACAGTTCCTTTATGATGTTAAAAAACAATCACAGAATCACAGAATGTTTGGAGCTGGAAGGGACCTCAAAAGATCACCTTGTCCAACCCCACTACCAGAGCAGGATCATCTACATTAAATCAAACAGGAACATGTCCAAATTGGTCTTGAATGTCTCCAGAGAAGGAGACTCCACAACCTCTCTGGGCAGCCTGATCCAGAAATCTGTCACCCTCAAAGGCAAAAGCTTGTACACATTGTCCCTTGTCCAATCGTTGGCCTAACATTGAGAAGAGCCTGGCTCTGTCCTCCTCACTCTTTACATATTTATAAACATTAATGAGGTCATCACCCCTCAGTCTCCCCCAAGCTAAACANACATTAATGAGGTCACCCCTTGGTCTTCTCTTCTCCAAGCTGAAGAGACCCAGCTCACTCAGCTTGTCCTCAGCAGGATGATGTCCCACTCTCTTCATCATCCTTTTGTTCCTGCGCTGGCCTCTGTCTAGGAGTTCTATGTCCTTCTGGAACTGAGGGGCCCAGAACTGGATGCAATACTCCAGATGAGGTCTCACCGGGGCAGAGTAGCGGGGGTGGAGGACCTCTCTTGACCTACTAGACACACCCCTTCTAATACACCCCACGATGATATTGGTCTTCTTGGCCACAAGGGAACATTGCTGGATCATGGTCATCCTGATATCCACTAGGACCTCCAGGTCCCTCTCATCTACACTACCCTCCAACAGGCCAGTCCACAACCTATACTGGTACCTGGGGTTGTTCCTCCCCAGATGCAAGACCCTACACTTGCTCTTGTTCAGTATCATTCAATTTCTCCCTGCCCAGCTCTCCAGCCTAAGTCTTGCTGAATGATGGCACAACCTTCCAGTGTGTCAGTCACCCCTCCCAGCTTTGTGCCATCAGCAAACCTGCTGACTCTGCACTGTATTTCATCATCCACGTCATCAATGAGTACATTGAACAATACTGGTCCCAGTACTGACCCTTGAAGGACTCCACTAGTTACAGGCCTCCAGCCAGACTCTGTCCCATTCATCACAACTCGCTGGCTTCTTCCTTTCAACCAGCTCTCAATCCACCTCACTACTGTACCCTCCAGGCCACACTTCCTCAGTTTGCCCACCAGGATGCTGTGGGAGACAGTGTCAAATCTCTTCCTGAGGTCAAGGAAAGCCACATCCACTGTCCTACCATCATTCATCCACTTGGTTATGTTCTCATAAAAGGTTATTAGTTCAGTCAAAATGACCTCCCCTTGGTAAAACCATGCTGACTACTCCTAACAATCATCTTATCCTTGATGTGCCTGGAGACAGCATCATGGACAAGTCGTTTCATCATCTTTCCTGGGATTTAGAAAATTCACAGTAAAAACCAAGTAATTACCAAAGATAAAGAAGCCACAAATTAGGAATTTGATTGACCAGAGTAGAAAACATTGAGATTAGCTCTTTGGTAGGAAATTAATGATCAAAAGAAGTGAATATGGGTTAGACATGGAGAGTGAAATATTTCATACATAATGCAAGCTACTAGAGATTTCTCGGTTATAGAAAGTTGCAAGTGAAATTTCAGTAGGGTCATAGTGTCAGTAAGAAGGAATCTTCAGAAATTAACAACACTGTCCTTTGCCCAAAGCTTGTCCAATTAGTGCAGGTGACTTAGGGCTGCATTTGGCGTGGCTGTGAGTGTTTCCAAGGTCTCTGAACCCACAGTTTCTCCAGGCAACAGTTGCCATGTTTGGTTACCTCTGCAGTGAACAATCCTTACCTTCAATCACAATTTCTCATGTCTGAGATATTCTGTTCATTCCTTTGTACTATTCTAAGAGGAATCTCTCTCTGTCTTCTTGATATTTCTCTACTGGATACCTTGAATAATTAAAAGGACGTCTTGAGGCTGTCTGTTCTCTAGTGAACAGATCCAGCTCCCACTGCATCTTCTCTATATCTGGTGCTCCAGCCCCCAGCAACCTTGATGGTCTCTGTGGGACTAACACCAGTAGATTAGTGTCTGTCCATACGGAGGAGCCCCAGGATGGGCACAGGGCTCCAGGTACATGACTCCAGAAGCAGGCCAGGATCCTTTCCTGGACCTATTGAGTGAAGGAATAAATCCTTTCCTGGACCTATTGCTTGTGCAGCTCAGCAAGCAGAGGCTACTTTGTTGCCTGGGAGTACTGCTGCTTCATGTTTGACCTGATGTCCCTGGGACTCTGGACCATTTTGTGCAGAGCTTTTCAGCCCACCCCTGTCCCACTGCAAAGTTTCATCCATCCCAGGGGCCAGGCTTTCCATTCAGTTTTGGTGAGCAACATAATGCTCTTGCTTGTCCAGTTCTCCAGCGTATCCAGGGCCCTCTGCAATCCTGCACTCTTGCATTTTGACCATTTCTTGCAACTTGTTACCACCCTGCTCAGCAGTAAAGATGTTAAACATTAGCACCAGTATCAACCTCTGAATTTAAAGTTTTCATTTGTAAAACCTGTATCTGGGCAGACTCATGCTAATCAAACCCTTTGTACCCACCGAATAGTCTACTGGTCCACACCTACTCCTATATTGTTCATTTGGCAAATCCATATCTCACCAATTTGTGTATAACTTGACAGCAATTCCAACTTTATAAGTTTTTATTAATTTTAACCTCAACTTAACCAGATAATTCTTTTATGACAAAATTGAACAAGATAAACATGCTTATGTATTTAAATATAGATTTGAACAGAATAAATATATGACAATATTAACAAAAATTTAGTGGCCACAAAAATAAACTGATTTTATCTACTAAGTAAATAAATAATTTTAAATGTCATTAAATTTCATTCTCACACACACAAGTAAATTATAGTTCTATATAAAACAGCTTCTCAGGATAGGTATCTTAACCTTTTTCAGAAGATGAAATTAAAAGCATACCATTCTAACTACAACTTGAATAATTACAAAGTCTAGTTAAAAATTTTCAAGCAGTTAAACAAAACAGAGCCATTGGATAGCTGAGGCTGAAGGAAACCTCAGGAGATTTCTAACCCAAACTTCTACCCAAAGCAGAGTGAAAATCTCCAGGGGTGGAGGTTCCACAATCCCTTGTAGGTACTGCTCTAATATTTTACTTTTTGTGCAGTGATTTTGATTGCCTTATACCTAATGTGAATGTATTGTGTTCTAGGTTGTGCTTGCTGCTTCTCACATTCTTGTGATACATCAGTGTTTCTATGAAATGAATTAAAATCCCCAATCCTCTTGTATTTCACAATAAGTTCATGCATCTAAAATATCTGAGCCATAATTTAAAACTCTTAACTGAAGACACAGAGTGGGTTTAATCTCATTCTGTATCAGCTAAAAACCCATTATTAAACATCCTGTGTAGAATCTTTTGTTTATATCTGCAGTTTCTTGGTAACTGCTTTTGCATTTTCAGCAGTCACAAAGCTATGGGCGAAAGGAGATCTGGGCATCTTTATTGATGCCTCTATCAGTCTACTCAGGACTGAGTCAGGCAGTAGAAATGTCAAAAAATGAATCTTTGGATCACAACTGTTGTCATTAACAGTTGCTGGTGATTGAGTTTCCTGGTGAGAATAAGGGCACTTTAAAATGGTGTTGGTAAGAATTCATTTGTGTTGATGCTACATGCTAAATATTATCAATGCAGCTGAAACTGCCAACAGCTAAAAAGAAGGTAAGAAAATTATTTTATGATTTCTTTACATCATTCATTACACACTGGAAACATATTTTTTTTTTCTGAATTTTCTTCTTTTCAACATTTGTTATATCAGAATTCACTTAAAGGAACATTAATTTTCTTAATTCCTATGTAACTCATCTGATCATATTTCTACTATCTTCACATTTATAGTCTGTCTTCCTTCCTTCCTTCCTTCCTTCCGGAAACTGAATATTCATAATTTACTAGAAGAAAGTAATAATTATAAAGAATTAAACTACTCAGCTGAAGACATTTGAGAGGTCATTGTGTTCACCAAAAATTTGACAGATAGATATGGCAATTAAATACTTATGGTGGATAAAACCAGCAGCATTCACCACATATTATGGCAATAGTATCATATTAGATATGCTAATTTGGTGCAATTAACCTTTTGTAATTGCTTTAAAGACCTTGTCTAACCAGGCAGAATATTACTTCATTGAAGGAATAACTGATGAAGTATAAAACTAGAGGCAAGCGTTCAAGAAACCAGTTACACTGACTGTATACCGTACACACTTTCCTGGTAGCATTTATGCCACATTTTTCAATATATATATGTATATATAAATTGTGAAGGGTTCCCAAATAATTTTCTCAATAATTTTTGATGTGTTTTGTCATTCTTACACATAATTTTAGTAATGGAAACCTTTACGCAAAGTTGAATGTTTGGTTTTTATGTAACTGAATACTTTTGTGGGGCAGGGTGGGGGAAAGAATGATGACAAAAACCAGAGTTCACTTTGCAACTGTGTATTAAAATTAAAGAAACAATTTGCAAATTGTGTGCTTCATTGACCAACACAAGCTGATGCAGACAAAAAGAGCTAACACTGACATTTTCCCAGTAAAAGTTTCTGGAGAAACTGCCCAAGTGGCATAATGCTGGAGATTGGTCACTTGAGAAGAGTAAAGCCATGTGTGATAGTGTGAACCTGGAATGCTACACTGATCAGACTTCATGCAATAGAAGTTTGCTCTAGTTAAACAGAAAGAAAACACAGCTGTTGACGAACAGTAGTCTGGGCTAGCTTGTGCTTTTTCATAGTGTATCCAATTTAATTGTTAATTAGGTTCTTAATAGTAAGATGAGAGCCAGACCTGCTTTGTAATCTGTGATAAAGACTTCCACATTTCATTTGGTATTGCCTGAATGGGTTATTATTTTGCTAAGTTTACAGTCCTTTAGTTCCACCTCTGGACATTTCACCTGAAGAAGTGACTAGGACTATTTCACTGCCATGTGACTCACACAGAACCATAGAATGCTTTGGATTGGAAAGGACCTCAGAGATCATCTAGTTCCAACTTCCCAGCCATGGGCAGGAACATCTTCACTAGACAGGGTTGCCCGAACCCCCATCCAACCTGGTCTTGAACACTTCCAGGGATGGGGCTTCCACACCTCTCTGGGCAACCTGTCCAGTGCCTCATAACCCTCACAGTAAAGAATTTATTCCTAATGTTTAATCTAAACCTGCCCTCTTTCAGCTTGAAGCTATTGCCCCTTGTCCTATCACGACTCCTCCTGGTGAAAAGTCCCTCTGCCACTTCCTTGTAGGACCAGTTTGAGTATTTATAAGACATAATTAGGTCTCCCTGGAGACCTCTCTATTCCAGACTGAACAAGACCATTTGTCTCTGTCTTCACGGGAGTGGTGCTCCAGTCCCTTGATCATCTTTGTGGCCCTCATCTGGATTCACCCCAACAACTCTTTTTCCTGTACTGGGGACCCCTGAGCTGGATTCAGTGCTGCTGTTATGACAGCAGAGTAGAGATGCAGAATCACCTCCCTTGACCTGCTGGCCATACTGTTTATGATGTAGACAAGGACATAGCCTTATGAGCTGCTAGTGCACACTACTGGCTCATGTTGAGCTTGTCATCTATCAGCATCCTCAAGTACTCCTCAGGGCTTCTCTCAATCCATTATCTGTCCAGCCTATAATTGTGCTTGGGATTGTGCCGACCCACATGCAGGCCCTTGCACTTGACCTTGTTGAACTTCATGCAGCTCACATAGGCCCATTTTTCCAGACTGTCAAGGTCCCTCTGGGTGTCATCCTTTCCCTCCAGTATGTTGATCTCACCACATATCTTGGTGGTGTTGACAAAAGTGCTGAAGTTGGAATCTATCCTACTGTTCATGTCACCAACAAAGATGTTGAACTAGTACTGGTCTCAGTACTGATCACCACTTGTCAGGGACCTACACATGGTCATTGAGCCATTATCCACAACACTTTGAGTGTGGGTACTGAATACTGTGATTACTGAACGGTCCACCTGAAGAACAACAAGGATGTCAGGCTGGACAATGTCAAATGCCTTGCACAAATCCAGGAAGATGATGTCTGTCATCTTTCCCTTGTCCACCATCTGTTACTCCATCAAAGAAGGCCACCAGATTTGTGAAGCATGACTTCTCTTTAGTGAAGCCATGTTGGCTGTCCCCAGTCATGATAAGAAATGATAACACATGACAAGAATTCAAGAATATCATTAATGATAACCTGACTGGAAGCATAAACTTAACTTCAGAGGTGTAGATAGCACTTGATTCTAAGCACTTTCCATCTTTGCAAGTATCTCTTGCAAATATTTGTGATTGCAAAGACAGGAGACTAATGTCTATGTTCTTAAAGAGGGAAAAAAAAAGACATGCAACATTAGCACCAATCCCTTATCTTATATTTTCTTATTAACATTATTTTAAATATTTCTAACAACTATGTTATCACCTTGTGGCTGAACCCCTGCTGATCTAGCCACTATAAAAACATGTGGAGGAGACTCACTTCTGAATCTTTAGCATATTTAAACAAATAAAAGTATAATGCAAAATTAAAGCAAGAAAAATAATTTTTAGGGTGACCTTTTTGTTGCCATTTAATTGAAAACATTCTTGAATATAGAAAAGTTTTACTGGAAAGTGGTGATACCTTTCCTTGAAGTAGAGTTCTAAGTAACTTTTCCGTTAAAAATTTCATATGACTGTACGGCTTAGCCTGAAATTATTAGCTACAAGGTACAAAAGCAAGCCCACCTGGAAAGAGCCAGTCTTTCCTCAAGAGTCTAACTTAACCTCGAGCCAAAGTTCCAGAAAAATTAAGAAAAAATAATATATTTTCATTAAACTCTTAACCAGGACATCTAAGCTGTTCCAAAGGGGCCAATTAAGGACATGAATATGCTGAAAAATGAAGAAGTAACATTCATAATATATTTGGAATTCAGATAACCTTAAACTTGTCTGAGCTTATTTTAAAATATTATTTTTATTTTTAACCTCTATTGGCATTGCTGGGTTTATATTTGCAAGAAAATAAAGATTAGTGTGTAACAGCAAACATGTTCTTTACATTATCATTTGCTAGTTCTTTACATCTTAATTTTTCTAGTCAGCCAAACTATAAAATAGAAGAAAAGTGTAATCCAAGTGATTGCTCACCTGTCTTAGGCAACAAAAACAAAAAGTGAATCTTTTCTGAATCATGAAAATCTTATTTTCAACAATAAGTTGCTCATCTTAGTCTGTTGTCTACATCTACCTACACTTCAACAAAAAAATGGCAAAAATATTTGTCCAGCCCACCTGTTCCTACAAGTATGCAGATACTTTACAGAGATATAAGAAAAGGCTTATGGCATAGAACACTTACACAGCCTGTTAGGAGGAAGCCTGGTTATGAAGACAATTTTATATTCCAGTTATGTTTACAGATTCCCTGTCTGTGAGGATCCAGTACAGGGTTACCCTTAGATTTCCAATACTAACACCCTGGAGGAACATCCGAAAATTAGAAAATTTGAATGAAGAGGAACTTTCCATTGTATTTAGAAAGTCATGGTGGTCAGGTGAGCTCCCAGTGACTATATGAAAGGGAACATCACACTCACTTTCAAAAAGAGTAAAAAGGAAGACCTTCGGAACTACTGACCGTTGTCCTCACCACTACGTCCAGTAACTCTATGGAACAGATTCTCCTGGAAGAAATGTCAGGGCACATGGAAGACAGGGAGGTGCTTTGAAACAGATGAACTGTCTTCACCATGTGCAAATCTGGTGGCCTTCTGTGGTGGAGTGACTGAGTTGGTGGATAAACAAAGCGCTGCTGATGTCATCTATCTGGATTTCGACAGGGTCCCACATACATTCTTGTCACAAAATTGGAGAGATGTGGATTTGATGGATGCACTGTTAAAGGATAAGGAATTTGCAGCAGGTTAAGGGAGGAGATTCTCTATACTCTTATGAAACCCTGTCTTGAGTACTGCATCTAGCTCTGGGCCCTGATCACCAGAAAAGCATAGACCCATCAGAGAGCATCCAGAGAAGGGCCTTGAAATTGGTCAAAGAGCTAGAACAGCTCTTATATGAAGAAACACAGAGAGTTTGGGTTGTTTATCCTTTCAATACACAGAGGTTCTGCAGCTTTTCAATACATAAAAGGAGGTTACAAGAAAGATGTGGAATGACTTTTTACCAGGGCCTGTAGTGGTTTTAAGATGACTGTGATTTTAAGACGGAAAAGGATGCATTTAGATTAGATGTGAGAAAGAATTATTTACCATAGGGGTGATGAGACATTGGAGGAGGCTGTCCAGAGAAGTTGTGGATGTCTCATCATTGAAAGGGTTCAAAGTAAGTTTGGATGAGGCTTTAAGGAACCTAATCTAGTCAAAGAATTTCCTATTCATGGCAAAGTGGACTGGAGCTAGATGATCTTTAAAGGTCCCTTCAACTCAAATCTTTCTGTGGTTCTGTGATTATTTAACTATATCTATTTCACAACTTCACTGAATAACCCGACACAAAATTCATGACCATGAAAGAGAATGATTTCTAAAAAATAATAGAATAATCTACAGAAAGTTATTTTTTCACAATGAACAACTGGATTGCTCCCAGTAAGAAATTGTACCTTACAATATTTACATTACAAAATAAAGAATAAATCTTGAAGCAGCTTCTATGAGTAGGATTCAGAAAATTACTCAGCCTCTTAGAAAATCTCTTCAGTCCAAAACCAACCCTATGTTAACAATCCAGGTCCTGAGGAACATATATTAATGTTTATTAACATGACAATACTGGTCATTTTTTTCTCTAAAACCACCTGTGATTTGATGGATTCTACAAATCTTGTGACATAAAGGATTTTGGTGTTCTAAGTCACTCTGAAATCACAGAGATTATGGCAATGTTATGTATTTCAAATATTGCTCTAAATCTGCATGAAGTATTTATCAGGAGAAACAAATCATTTCATTAAGAAATAAATATTTTATTATCACTGTTTCACTTGTGTTTACTGAGAAAGAATAATAAAACTGCATTAACTTCCTTATTTGATGGGAAATAATCTGAAATATTTGTCTTTGGCCAGATAAGACTGTGGTTTTCTCTAGTAATCTCACCTCTACCATTAGCATTTTAACAGTCATGGTTGGGTAACTCACACACAAAGTGATTACTTCTCTACATGCCACATAAAAATTTCATCCAACAGGCTAGAGCTCTTCATGTAACAAGAATACAGAATTTAAAGAAAAATTGTTTCTCTGGCAATCCATATGGAATGCAAATAACTCTGAATTTCTTGAGTTTGGTCTGTTTGCTCTTTCATAGCTTTTTTCTGTCACTTTTTGTTTCCAGAAGAAGAAGTGCGGACAATGATTTGGACACATGACAGATATACATCTGGAATTATTGTACTGGTGAAATA
>VXBZ01006702.1:10611-24753 GCA_013399135.1 Heliornis fulica
GCTTTGAAACAGATGAACTGTCTTCACCATGTGCAAATCTGGTGGCCTTCTGTGGTGGAGTGACTGAGTTGGTGGATAAACAAAGCGCTGCTGATGTCATCTATCTGGATTTCGACAGGGTCCCACATACATTCTTGTCACAAAATTGGAGAGATGTGGATTTGATGGATGCACTGTTAAAGGATAAGGAATTTGCAGCAGGTTAAGGGAGGAGATTCTCTATACTCTTATGAAACCCTGTCTTGAGTACTGCATCTAGCTCTGGGCCCTGATCACCAGAAAAGCATAGACCCATCAGAGAGCATCCAGAGAAGGGCCTTGAAATTGGTCAAAGAGCTAGAACAGCTCTTATATGAAGAAACACAGAGAGTTTGGGTTGTTTATCCTTTCAATACACAGAGGTTCTGCAGCTTTTCAATACATAAAAGGAGGTTACAAGAAAGATGTGGAATGACTTTTTACCAGGGCCTGTAGTGGTTTTAAGATGACTGTGATTTTAAGACGGAAAAGGATGCATTTAGATTAGATGTGAGAAAGAATTATTTACCATAGGGGTGATGAGACATTGGAGGAGGCTGTCCAGAGAAGTTGTGGATGTCTCATCATTGAAAGGGTTCAAAGTAAGTTTGGATGAGGCTTTAAGGAACCTAATCTAGTCAAAGAATTTCCTATTCATGGCAAAGTGGACTGGAGCTAGATGATCTTTAAAGGTCCCTTCAACTCAAATCTTTCTGTGGTTCTGTGATTATTTAACTATATCTATTTCACAACTTCACTGAATAACCCGACACAAAATTCATGACCATGAAAGAGAATGATTTCTAAAAAATAATAGAATAATCTACAGAAAGTTATTTTTTCACAATGAACAACTGGATTGCTCCCAGTAAGAAATTGTACCTTACAATATTTACATTACAAAATAAAGAATAAATCTTGAAGCAGCTTCTATGAGTAGGATTCAGAAAATTACTCAGCCTCTTAGAAAATCTCTTCAGTCCAAAACCAACCCTATGTTAACAATCCAGGTCCTGAGGAACATATATTAATGTTTATTAACATGACAATACTGGTCATTTTTTTCTCTAAAACCACCTGTGATTTGATGGATTCTACAAATCTTGTGACATAAAGGATTTTGGTGTTCTAAGTCACTCTGAAATCACAGAGATTATGGCAATGTTATGTATTTCAAATATTGCTCTAAATCTGCATGAAGTATTTATCAGGAGAAACAAATCATTTCATTAAGAAATAAATATTTTATTATCACTGTTTCACTTGTGTTTACTGAGAAAGAATAATAAAACTGCATTAACTTCCTTATTTGATGGGAAATAATCTGAAATATTTGTCTTTGGCCAGATAAGACTGTGGTTTTCTCTAGTAATCTCACCTCTACCATTAGCATTTTAACAGTCATGGTTGGGTAACTCACACACAAAGTGATTACTTCTCTACATGCCACATAAAAATTTCATCCAACAGGCTAGAGCTCTTCATGTAACAAGAATACAGAATTTAAAGAAAAATTGTTTCTCTGGCAATCCATATGGAATGCAAATAACTCTGAATTTCTTGAGTTTGGTCTGTTTGCTCTTTCATAGCTTTTTTCTGTCACTTTTTGTTTCCAGAAGAAGAAGTGCGGACAATGATTTGGACACATGACAGATATACATCTGGAATTATTGTACTGGTGAAATACCTTTTGAAGCTGAACAATGAAGCACACCCTGAGCTTTAACTTCTAATTATTGCTAGTGGCAGAAACTGCTGAATTGATCAGCTCTTCTGTAATGCTGCCTTATGCATTACTGCTGTTGAAATGCTTGCTTGTCAATTACTTAGAAGCAGATGGATGCTTCCACTGACCACTCATTTGAAAGGAATATTCCACTGGAAGCAAGAGATTAGTCTGGGATTAAAAATACAAAGCTGAATGGGAAGAAAATCTTTTTTAAAGAAAATTCACATGGTAAATTATTTTTGATTCATAACCTTCTTGACACAGAGATAAAGTAAAAACAAAATTAAAACTAAACTAAAACAACAAAACTCCCAAAACTAATGACAAAAATCCTAACAACAACAAAAAACCTCAAAACCTAAAAAAAAAAACAACCACAAACCAAACCAAACCAAACCACCTCAAAAAAAAAAAAAAAAAAGCACCAAACACAAACAAAAAAAACCCCACAAGAAACACAAAAAAGTGCAAAAATATTGTCTGGAGCTTATTTCTCTCCTTTTCACAAGATTTAAGAGATACGCTCCCTAAACAGGTTGTTTGTAGCAATTTTGTTCTTTAGAAAGATTGCCATTCTCTTCCTCTAAACTCCTCCATCCTGTAATGCACCACGAGCTTGAATTGCATAGTACTAATTCAATAGTTATTATAAATCAGAGATTTCTTTCATATGATGGATATATCTGAAGTTCCAAAGAAACAAAAGCCTGCACCATGCTATTTGTTGTGTTGGCACATTTTATTTACAAACAAGCATGACACTATAACATGATACAAGTTATTTTCTTTTTTATTTTTTCTTGACAGTATTTTAAAAATATCTAGTAAAAATTTGCAATTATGCTTACTTAGTGGCAGAGTGGCAACAAAAATCAGTAAACTACATTTTTAAAGAAAATGCTTATTTTGTAGCTAAGTTATGTCTTACAGTAAGTTGGTCCTAACACATAATCCTGCAATGGAAATTTTTTGGTATGCAATATCCTTTCTGAGGCTTGAAATCTTTGGGGTGGTATTGTTCTGGGTTTTTAAAAGAATTTTCTTTTAATTATTTAAAACACACTGTACCCTCCCACTTTGTATGTTATCACTTTTAGTTTGTCAGCAATTAATTACTTCATTAGAAGTATTAAACACTCAACACTCCAGTGTCAAATACAATAAAAATCTCAAACACAGATCTCTGAACTGGGGCATGTTTATTTCTGTAATCAGATTACAAGTTTACTAGGTGCATTTTAATGGTTATACACTTGCACTGAGAAAAAGAAAAGCCCCAAGTCATATTACTAACTGAAAATTTTCCTCTCAAAAGAGATCCAGTGAGCACTGGAACCCCTGTCAGACTGCCTGCAACAATTTCCCTAAAATAAGGACAGAGAAAGCTCTTTTCTAATTTTGGCACATGGGTTGTAATTGGGGGTGGAAGAGATTTCTAAAATGTTTCCAGGCAAAGACTTAACTCAGCATAAGATAAAGCTTACTTCCGTGATTTTTTTTACATTATTTTTAAAGATGTAAAAATTAAAAGTTGTTTCACAGCCTGAATATTTTGCTTTGCCAACTCACTTTTCATTCTAATCCCACTGCACTCAGATGATAAAACTCTTTAGCTTTTACTGATGCATCTTTCATCTGTGGAAAAAAATGTGTTTTGTAAAGAATTACAACCACCTTTGAAAGTGGTAAATATAAAGAGAGGACAAAAAATATGCCTGTAGGAAGAAGATTTCATTTGGTTCATGTATTCTATGCTCATATCAGTAATGATAATTATGTATCTGTCAATAAATGAGTGAATGAGTGACAACTCAACAAAAATGCTTATCTTCATCTACTAAGACCAGGATATTGAGGTATATCTAGAAAGCTAGTTAGAAAGAAAAGCTTAAATGAGATTGCTTCATTAATATCAAGGTCCCTGAGCAATGTGAAAGACAATTCTTTAAAGAGCCAAATAGAAAATAAAAAGAGATCTCAGGAAGGACAACAGTGACAAGGTCACAGTGTGCAAAGACTCATTTCTCATTCAGCAAGCTATTTTAAAAGTTGGGGGTATTATTATTATTATTATTANCTGGCCGGATGTTCCCGGACACCGGGACCAAAGGATATATAAAGATGTGTGAGAGGAGAAATAAAGGGATTTGAATCTGCACCACGTTGATGTGTACTTTCACCTGGGACTCGCGCCGTAATCGCGGGCTTCGGCATAAATGTTTAGTAATTGTGAGAAAACAGTGAGAGTAACAGCGAGAAAAGTAAAAAAAAACCTAACAAAAAACCCAGAGAATGTAACATTGTGTCCTATCTCCAGTGGAGGCGTTGATCGATAGTTATTCTATCATGATTCTGAGCATATCTCATCAGTTTGGATGTGCTAAAGAAGAGCTCAGTTACTGACTTTAAATTCCCCTACCTCCCTGGAAAGTATCCCAAAGCCTTGTAATAAGACTGGATACTTTCACTTTCTCCTCATGTCACTTTTGCACTTTACATAAATAATTAAATATTTGTGGGCATGAAAAAGGAAGTATTCTCCAGCCTAGAGGTTCAGACCATCATCTGGGAGCTGGGATAGTCAGATTTTATTCCCTGAGCCACAAATGTTTAATTATTCATGCAAAGTGAAACAGAATGTGAATGGAAGTAATTGAGAACACTCCAGCTTAGAGATCCATATAGTATGATGACTGGGGAGCTTTACTGTGATAAAGCTAAAACCTCCTCAGAGGAAGGAATTAAATCTCCTCATTCTTTCCCCAGTTCCACAATTCTCTCACTTTGTATTTGGATGATTCTGAACAGCAAGCATGCTGTCTACGTCAAATATTTTCTTAGACTGCAAGAACTACTTTTACATCACACATAATTTAAAAGGAATATCAGGAATTTCATCAGCACTTTTTGTCTTTAAGACTTATTTTAGCAGAAAAGGCCATATACACATACAAATACTTGCAGAACATTATTTCAGCTTTTTTTTTTTTTTCCGTTACAAACTGGAAAAATGTATTTGAATAATGTAAAATATAAGATAAAATATATGGTATGTAAAATAACTATGAAACTCTAGGGATCTAGGCAAGAAGATCACATCCGGTCTCTCACTCGGTTCTTTCTTTCTAAAACCCAAATATTATAAATATACGTCTAAAGGAAGGTTTTCACAGAATACTTACATCATGATTATTTTTACTAAAGGAACCTCTAACAGCAATATCTCAGAGAACTGCAGTAGGCATGGCCTATGTATTTAGCCAAAAACAGTTTCTCACAAGCTTCAAAAAAAGGTAAAAGGGGATGGAAAGTAAAATGAAGGCTCATTTTGTGAGTGGCAAGTTAAGGCACAAAGATGATAGGTGGCTCCTTAGCAGAAAGTCTGGGGACAGATTTCTGAGAGTTGCAGATTCTGTAACTGTAAGTCTCAAAGACTCTATGTTCTAAAGACTTGCTTTGTGGAGAGTATGGCTTGGTTTTCAGAGAAGCTCAGCAGCGAGGAACTGGAAAATGTCTCATTCCTTATTCTGTGTCTTAATAGTATAAGCTAAACTTTATGAAAACATGGCTTTAGTGGTGAATTGTGACTAGTGTATCAGATCTATCATCATGTTATTTTGTACAAGGTCACATAAGTCCATCAAAGTGCCTGGAAGTGAATCTACATCTCCAGAATTTTAGCATAATGCATTTGGCATGCACAGAAATTCATGGAAAACGCACCATCATAAACTATTCACAGTGAAGGCATTATGTTGTTAAGTCAGTGAAAAAGTAAAGAGAAAAAATCAGAAAAGTTAAGTTTCCTCAGCATTTTTAAAAGAATTTATGTTCCTATTTTTATTTTAAGTTCAATTTGCCTTTACAAGTTGGGGTGAGGAGGGTGATCTTTCTTGTTTGTTTGCTAAGAGATGTGCTAAATGACCAGGAAATATAGAACACACTAGAGAGTTTGAAGACTTCTTAATTCATTGCCCTGGCGTACAGTAAATCTACTTCCTGAACAGGTTTATTTCTTTTATCCAGCAAGATTTCACCTAATGGATGGCATGGATATAAGATGATGACTGTATAGTGAGTGATGTTACTAGGGGCAAGACTTATCACTGTGATGAAAAGTAAAAAACAGCAGCGTTTCACAAATAAGTGCTTTGTAAAGAAAATGGGGTTTAAACCAAACACTTCTTTCATGCTTGCAAACAAAGTCATTGCTATGAAGGATGTAGACTTACAGCTCTCCCTTGACCAAGGCAGTCCTCTACACACTATTGACTCCAAGCCTGCCCATTACAGTCCCGGGTACAATACAAAATTTAACAAGGTAGTAGCCTTTGCATTGTATTTGTATGTATAAATTATTCTGAATATACTCATCTATTCTGTTAACATGGCAGATGTGACCTAAGGATAAATTGAAGTAAAGCTAGGTAATCACATTTTAATTGATATGCTCATTGGAAGTATTTGGCTTCCGGTATAAACTAGGACACCAAGACTTAAGAATACATTAGGTGTTGAAATAAAATGTAGGTTCAAGGGGTTTTGTTTTTGTTTTGTTTTTTTTTTTTTTTTGCCTTAGAGCAACAAAGAAATATATGGATGTGATTTTAGTAAGAATAAATCCCAGATATTTACCTTTGCAAACAGGAAGTTGAGGGTGATGAACTCCACCCCATTTTTTTTCCCCAGAATATTATGGCACTGAAAATCTTCCAAATCACTAATTCTGACTGCTCCAAAGGTGAAAGAAGAAAGGTGAAACAAATAATGCCTTTAAAGGTTAGGACTTGCTTCAGGGAAGAAATTTAGAGGAAAGAAGTGACAAAGAGGACTGGAGGAGAGGGGTTGGGAATAAAGACTAGAAAGACAGTGGTATAAGAATGGGCAGGTACATTTCACTAATCAAAGCTCAATGTGTCATTACAGTATAAACTAAACATGTCAAGACCTCTTCAAGAATTGCATTCTCCCTTTCTGTGTATTCCTGATATCCCTGTTTGCTGAACTCACAAGGGCCTGCTCTTGTATCCAGAGAGGTCCAGTCGCCCTTCGCTCCGCCTCTGATGAGACACAGCAATGTGGGAGCCATGTCACTTTCTGCCCATACTGGAGGTGGAAAGCTCGGTCTCCTCTTCCTCTCTTGCCCTTTCTCTGTGTGCTTTTTTGCCCTCATGGTTCTAGTCAGGATTTGCCACTCCTAGAAAGGGTCCCCTGATGTGATTGCCCACTCCATAGCCCTTCAACTCAGCAACTGCAAAGATACATCTTTTCCTCCAAAGATGTTTTATCTCTTGTTCAGGAGACAATGACAGCAATGCTATTTATTCATGACTAGAGCAAGGTTAAGAGTTATTGAAAGGATCCCGCACTCCCCTCAGTATGAAGACACACTCACAGCTACTGTAAAGGTTCTTCTGCCTGTACTTGAAGCTAGCTTTGACAGGGCAAGTCTGCCTGGGTGACAGCTGTGAGAAGCGTTTGTAAGAAGCCCACTCACCCTCACCTTGCTCAGAAGCTCTCACACTGTGCCAGCACCTGTTGACTTACTTGTGCTGATCCAGACTGCCCACAGACTCAAATCCCTCCTTTGACATCTTGGTTTCAATGCGGATCCTGGATGGCCCTGGTCACCAGGGACCTGACCTGGTCTCTCAGCTCCATTGAGGGGGAACTACATGCATCAGGGGTGTTGCCTGCTCAGCATTGCTTTGCCCTGTGCTAGGCTTGTCTTTGGCTCTGCTACCACCGCAGAGCACTCCTGCCTGCTGCTTCCTAAAAAAACTATGATTTTAAATCTCATCTGCCCTTGCTGACACGAATCCTTTGCTACTTGAGAAATGTAGTACTAATTTTTTTTTATCTTAGAAAAAAATTGGAAATTAGATGTTGTTTCAAATATTGTTTGTTGTTTTGTGGTTTTTTTTTCCTAATTTTGCTAATTTTTCATAATGGACTTCAGCCCAGTGAAGAATTTTATGAGACATAAAACCACTATACCACCTCTCACCTCAAATATCCTCTTGAAAGGTAACAATGTGGCCATAACCAAAATAGAAACAAAAAAAAACCCTACTTTAATTTCTGTATTCTGACTAGTGAAAACAGATACATTTGAAAAATGATTTCTCAGACCTTTGAAATAGTATTGGAAAAAAATTATCCAATGACAAATAAATCTATGAATGACTGAAAAAAAATATACCAATTTTACCAATATTGTCATCAGAAGAATTAATCCAAAGAAGTATGGTGTTTGCAGTATAGGTTTTGATACATCTAGGGTGCCTTTATCTCCAGGGTCTAAAACACTACCTCATACACTTTACAAACTTAATTTAATCAAGTTTTATAATTTCATAATGAAGAGTTAAATTACACAGAGATCATATTAGCCATCACACACTCAACGTCTGCCAATCAGTAAACCACATTAGTGCTTCAGCACAACTCTAAGCCAGAAAACCAATAATGAGAACAGAAAAAGAACGCTAAGAAGTAGAGGAAAACTTCCCTCCTCCCATAGGTGACTTTTCCGGATCCATAAAATGAAAATAATTCTTTGCCTTGAAACCATGTGAGATTCATTGCACGTCACCTATAAATAGTTTCAATTTAATAGGTAGTACAGCACATATTCTGAAAGAGCCCTCATTTATGGAGATGAATATCACACAAAATTTCAGATATAAAGATAACAGATTATCATATCAGAACAGAGATCTAGTCTGGTATATTCAGAAAAAAATAGCAAAAATTGTAAATCTGGAAGTAATGACTAATACAACTATGATTACAGATTCCATAAAGACATTTACATTGGTGGCTCAATAAAAATAATTTTCCTGGCCTTTTCAGCAACTTTTCTCATATAAATTAGTTGGCAATGTCTAGTCATGACCCTTTAACCTCTCTTTTCCACGGGGGAAATTCTATGAGAACAATCTTCTTCCACTGATTTTAATCAAGTTAAAAATTTTAAGAGAAAGATCAGTCTTGCGCTAACTGTTGAATACAGAAAATTCAGAAGAGTACAGGAAGAACAAATAGGTTCGGTAAAATGAGTATGATATGTTGAACACTTGGGGAAAAAAAGGGTCATAATAGATAGGACACTACAAATCCCTTATCCTACTTTCATTAAAATTCCTTTCACCTAGTTACTGGATGAGAATAGTGTTCACACTTTAGGTTCTAAAGTCTGTTCTTTTACTGCCATTAGCTTCAATAGATTTTATGCCCTTCCATAACTATATTACCTAAAATATAGGCCTCTGAAACTGATACCTTACAACAGTAATAAAACATTGACAGAAAGGGTAAAATAGTGTCTTTATTACTTAGCTTTAAGGGCATAAGTATGTATCCTTCTCCCACCACCCCCTAAATAAAAGGACTTGAAGAAAAAGGGCTTTTTGCATGGATGTAGAACACTTTTCCCCATATCTTCTGAGGTTTCTAAGAGGTCCCAGTTTTCAGGCAATGCATTGCTGTGAAACTTCTGTAGGTGCTTCTGTAAGTGATCTTTGACGAAGAGAGCAGCTTGACATCCAGAGGGAATTTATGTAGGAATGCTTTTATTTCCTCAAAAGTGGATTAAAGATATTTTCAATTGCAAAAAATGTGTTATTAGGTTTTATTATTATTAAACATCCTCGGAAGTATTATCTTCATCCAAACAAAGCAATCTAATTATTTTTTTAATGTTAACAAAATTTTCCTTAAAGAATATATATTTCACAAATATATTTTGACTTGAAATTAACACAGTCAACTTTTACTGACATTCCTTCAAATTTAATTTACTGTCCTTATGCCACATAATAAAAAAAACTATGTAAAGTGACTTGTCTTACAGTTGGTTTTTGGTTTTTGTTTTTGTTGTTGTTGGTGGTTTTGTTTTTGTTTTTGGTTTTGTTTTTGGTTTTGGTTTCGTTTTTTTCTGGAAAAGTGCTCAGTAACCTTCTGTCTATACTATTGAAAAGTGTTTCAATCTAGAGTGTGAATTTATTCTGGAACTGGGGGTCTTACTGGATTCTTTTTGTACATGTAGTTCATTAACAAGTAAATTAATATAGGGTTTATAAATTTAAAACTCATGAATAGCTCATAAAGACAGCTAGGGCAGAGTGCTTTATTTCCTCAAAATAACTAGTTACTTGCTTTTAAAAAGCACTCCTCAAATATTAATTCTACATGTATACAAACTCAAAAAGTTTCAAATAATCACAGAATCACAGAATATTAGGAGTCTGAAGGGACCTCAAAAGATCATCTAATTCAACCCACCCACCTGAGCAGGAACACCTAGACCAAATCACACAAGAACATGTCCAGATTGGTCTTGAATGTCTCCAGAGAAGGAAACTCCACACCCTGTCCGGACAGCCTGTTCCAATGCTCTGTCACCCTCACAGTGAAATAGTTTTTCCTTATTTTCCCATGGAACTTTCTATGTTCCAGCTTGGAACCATTGCCCCTTGTCCTACCACTGGCCATCACTGAGAAGAACCTGGCTCTGTTCTCCTGACACCCACTCTTTACATAATTATAGACATTAATAAGTTTTAATGAGAATTTCATAACAATAGCAAAAAAATTAAGGGGATTTTACAATATGGCTGTAAGGTAAGACTGTAAATCTGCAATGTTCCCTTGTCTGTGTTTCAGAAGGAAAATGTTAATTCCTGTTTAACAGACAAAGTAATTTACAATTCTTGCTCCTGGTTTGTGTTTCACTCAATAGTCCCAAGGTTTTTGAGATTCTGTTCTAACATTAGCCTGTGATTCCCTGCTTGAAATACTTTATACCGGTAGAAGAAGAGAAAGTTCAATTGAAAAGAGAAGTTTTATCCCTTCATGTAGGCTGTTCGGATATCTCAGAATCATAGAATATCCTAAGTTAGAAGGGATCTATATGCATCATCAAGTCCAACACCTGGCTCCACACAGGGTCAGTGAAGTCAGAGCACATGACTGAGTTCATCGTCCAGACACTTTTTGAACTCAGTCAAGCTTGGTGCTGTGAACCCTTCCCTGGGGAACCTGTTCCAGTGCCCAAACACTCTCTCAGTAAAGAACCTCTTCCTGATATGCAACCTAAACCTCTCCTGTCACAGCTTCATAATGTTCACTCAGGTTCCCTTGTTGTATTGAGTCCTCTGGTGATTAGAATATCTTATAGAACATTGCTTATGTTTAAATTGTGGGATTCAGATGTTAGTGCTTTTCCTATTTAGACCCTTATAGAAAAGTTCTATTTTGTGAGAAGTGGATGATCTAGGAATAGGAAAAGGTTGAAAGATGTAAGGCTAAGTGTAGGTAACACAATTATTTCCATTTATATTCCAACATGAGTAAAAGGTTCTTGCACCAAATCCATCACTGCAATATATCTGCAGCTTTCAAGTTTACAATTGGATAAGATTACTATCATTTGTCAAGTGAAATTTTTCTGCATTATTCCCTTCTGTGACAGAGAATAGTAAGAATAGCAGGAATTTTAAATGCATTACTGTTTTAAGAATCAGGGTTAGAAAGGAAATCTTGAGTTTTATATAGAAGTTGAGAGATTTGTTGTCACACCCTATTCCTGCAGGAGTATTAGACTATCTGAAAACAATACCAGGTCCTTGTAGATTCTTCAGATGAGATTCATACTGGAGTTTGCTAAGCATCAAAGTTTGTTAGATTCCAGTGAATGATAAGTTATATTTATGCTGTAACTGCATTTTCCTAGCCAGGAATGAGAAGGAATTGTAGAAAATTGAAAAATGAGGAAATTAAATTGTAGGAAAATGAGAAGGAATTGAACAAACATGGTGTGTCATCAAAGTATGTGTGTCCTAAGCAGCACTGCATGGTAGAATACATTATTCAAAGATGTTACAAGCTTCATTGCATTATTTCCAGTCCAAGAGGAGGTAAAATGTACTGTAAGTTTCAATAGGAAACCTGTTTTCAGAAGACTGCTGATTCCCATTTACCAGCATAAATATATCTTATAGTTTATATACATAAGCATAGGTTTTTATCTGAAATAACTTTTGACTACTTTTAAGAAGAAACTTATTTTCTTCTTTAACATGTACTCTTACAAGAAAGTTACATGAAATATTAAAAAAATTGTCGGGCTTTATGTAGCCATATAACATCAGATTTCCCTATAAGGGAAATTACTCGAAGGCATCACACATGGTGTTCCCTTTTAACATAGTGGCAATATTTACAGATTTACAGATGCTTTCTTTATCTTCATAGCATTAGGAACACACACACTACAGAAAAAAGTAATCTTTTGCTCTACAGTGAAAGCTGGTGTCAGCACTTCTGTTGCTTTAGAATAGTTTATGCTTGTTCTTTAAGACAAAATCCTATTTTATGCAGATAGAAAGTTTCCCATGGGAACTGAGGACCGATGACATCTGTTAATCTGTTCATCTACCTCAGGTGCAGGGTACATTTATTTCCTGATTGTGGCATCAAATGTAAACCAATAGTAACATATTCTGGAAGTCTCCACAAAGACTGAGAGAAGAAAGTTAAATTAAAAAAAAAAAAAAATCCTTTCCACTGTCCAGTTTTCCCTCTTTGGGGTTAAACCCAAGAGAACAAGTAAATACAGAACAGATGTTAGCCACACTGCTTAATGTGCTACAAGAAAGCACTCAGCAATTGTAGACAGACCCAAACTTGAATGGAATGAGGCACACATTCAGCACAAGCATGTGCCTCCCACAGAAACAACCCTGTGGCATAGCCTGCAATGTAAGCCAAAGCTGTTTTGAAAAAAAAGCCTTAACTGTTTTTGTTTTGTTTTGTTTTGGTGTTTTTTAATACCTTGTTCATTCTCCAGAAATGTAAGTTTACTTTCCTGCCCTCTCAGACCTATAATTATGTTTATTCATAAATATAATGAAGAAAGCTCACTAAAACTTCTCACAAGCTGAGCCAGAGTCCTTTACCATGCAGTATATCTATATGATAGTTTGCAAGAATGTATCAGGTGCTAACTTGAGCCAGTTGGGAACAGGCAGACTTTTCTTTATTGAAGCTAGTAGATCATCAAGTTATTCATCTTATCTGTAGTGTCCTTTTTTGCCTTTAGGTCTCAGGAAAATGTAAATCAAAAGCTTTTTGAGTTATAGTCCCTGATGAATCACAAGGTAATCTTGCAAACATAGCAGGGAAATATACGATTTGCAAATTGCTTAAATGACATCTTTGCTATTACCTTAAATTATTATTGCAGTAAATCCCATTTTACAATATTTCAGCTTGATTATATTTTAAAACTTTACTTTTTCTCAAGATAAATACTCTACTTCCTATTTGCATACTTTATTTAAGAAAAAACAAACTTTAGGCTTACTAAATGACTGAATGTTTTATTTCAACATGACCTAAGGTACATTTCTTTATGCCAGCAACTATGTGTATTTTAAATTGTTTCTAAATCCTTAACTAATGCAATTTCTTACACAGAATTATGGTAGGATTTGCCTGAAAATTAACATTTCCAAATTGCTAAAAGATTTCTGGTTCAGGATAAGTTTGGATTAAGCATAACGTTTGCTACAGAGTAATAACTTCCCCACCAATTCCTATAAGTACATAGTGACTTTATTAACTATTTAAGTCCTTGGTGTTATACTGTAAAGTAACATAATTTGCTTTGTAAGGGAAAATACTGAAAAGATGCTATTAATATTCCCAGTGTTTAATTTCGCTCTGCAAAAATGAAATCTAACTTCATGAAAACATAGAAACAAGATACTTCTTTGTAGGTATGCTTTGTACATCTGGACATCAGTACCTGACAGTACTGAACCTCAGGAATCTTAGGAAGTAATTTTAGTCTCTATTTTCTCTATCAAACATATGATGCCTGGAGAGAATTGAGGTTATAAAAGGCTAAACCTGACATCATGCACCTCTGGATCTGCCTAAATTATAGTCACTTTAAAAAAGCATGTTTACAGAGACAGCTGTTTTCAAATGTTGGGTTTGTTTTTGTTTTTTTTTTTTTAGTGGTGGTATTGCTTTTTTATGTCTAGAGAACTACCAGAAAGTACAGTAACAGTGAGTTTTCTTGTAAAATCAGAGTATGGTTTCAAACTACAAAGACTGAATAGATTATTTTTTTCATACAAAAGTATTTTCAACAAATTTAGGGATTTTAGTGTTCATATATTTGTTATAGTGTATATATGTTTAGTGACAGTTAATATTAATTCCCTAGTGTATTCTGCTCTTCATTACATTTTACATAAGAAACGTGCCTTCAGCATAATTAATAATAATTCTGATCAGTTAATAGTAATTATTAGTATTTAATATTTTAACATAATTTTATCAACATGGTGATTAAAGATACATATATAATGATATTAAATATT
>VXBZ01006702.1:34936-47117 GCA_013399135.1 Heliornis fulica
AAATATAATTAGAATTGGTAAATGACTTCTTTCCTCATCTAAAATTAGTTTCAAAGGGAATTGTTGCAACAGACTGTTGCAGAAATGTTTGGTTGAAGAGAAAATATCTGCTTTCCCCCCCCTTTTATTCACCATATGCATTTTATATTGTATGAGGATCTTGTATTGATAGGATCTTATAAACCCTCTAAGACATTGAATTTGGGGTTATAACACCCTTTCTAATTAAAAAAAAATGACTTTTCCACATTCGTAGCTTATGTAACATCTAGGTAGCAATGTAAACAGAAAATAGGAGCAAGAAAAAATTAAACCAATTCATTATACTTTTTAATAGACATGGAGTCTATCTATTCCTCCTCTCTGTCCCCCCATGAACAATTTATCTTGAAGACGCTCACTGGTTACCAGCAGTGCCTCCTTTTAAATATGGATTCATCTTCTCAATGTGTATTCAAAACTGGAATAGAAACAACGGAAAGGAACAGATAATTTTTTGTAGAGGATAAATGACACATGGTGTAGTGTTTAAGTCATGCATTATTGAAATTGTATTTCCCAAGGAGCTAGCCATTTTAAATAATTAGCAACTAATTTGTTAGTTTTCTATCCTCAGGCAAAGACGACAATGGACAACTATCTAATAAAGATGTTTTCTGTGGTAGTAGTTGCTTTCATAGGTGTTATTATGAGAATTAATGAATAGTTTACTGCAACAATATTTAATTTTCAAGGAGGTTGGGCAAGAACAATAAGTGGTGCAGCCATTAGGAACCAACTGTGATAGAAAATTGGTTATGTTTACTAGCATTTATGAACTGATTTTCTAGCACTCAGAACAGAGAATACTTTCCATTTGAAAAATCATTAATAAATGCTGTAGCTTCATCCTTCCTGCTGCTACATGATGCTCTGTTCCCTTTCAGTCATCTATGCATTCTGTGTTTAAAGCAACAAGCTTATCCTTTGCCGATCCATTATTAGACAAAGATCATAAACTCACAAGCTTCCACCCTTTCCTGGTCTAATAACATTGGGCAGAAGGGGTAGTTAGGGGTGATTCCTTCTGTTGAAGAGCAATTTCTCATTTTAAAGACTTATGAATATTCAAAACTTCAAAAGATATCAAAGTAATCCATTATTGAACATGCTGTTTTGGCAAGTCAATGGGTGAAAATAGGAAATGAATGGAAATAAGCATGTTAGAAGAGAAGAGAACCAGTAGCTTGTAGATAAAGTAAGTAATTTAGCTATACTCAATTATCTGCCTACACTTTTATCATAAGAAAAAACACATGGTAATATCATCATTGTATATGGCAATATGACAAAATTAGACACACATTCCATTACAGTAAAATAAAATAATTGAAATGTCTAAGTGTTCTGAGAGCATTATATTTTTATCTTTTATTAGTCATGGTTTAAATAAATCTGCAGTATGACTGTAGTTATTTCTTGAGACTTACACCAACCTTTAATTCAGTCATTAGACTTTTATATCATAGTGTGCTTAGGAATTCATTGACTTCCTACTTTATAGAAGTTATTTAATTTAAGTGAA
This sequence comes from Heliornis fulica, assembly GCA_013399135.1. Lineage (NCBI taxonomy): Eukaryota > Metazoa > Chordata > Aves > Gruiformes > Heliornithidae > Heliornis > Heliornis fulica. The sequence goes on from VXBZ01006702.1 coordinate 36,501, forward strand.
TGCCTATACACTTAGAGCTAAACAGCACCAAACAGCAGAAAATGACAATGGAAATAGTGTTATTTGGAACAGGTATTCATCAGCACAGGTTGAGGTAAAAGAACACCATGCAATTTTCACAGCACTATGCCTTTTTCATTACTTTCCAAAATGTTCAAGCCAATAACAGTTAGACTGTCAAAGAAAGTATGTGTCGTCACAACATTTTGTAGAAATGTTTTTATGTGTATANAAAGAGATTAGGAAATATAAATTATAAGCAGAATAGCAAATACTACATGAACAATCCATTGGCTAGAATTGCTGTGCATAAAGCAAATAAATAGTTTTTTGTAATCTTTTCAAATGTAGAAAATATTTGAGTTGGTTCACATACAAGTTGTTAATAGGACACTGAACTAATAATGTTAAATAGATTGGTCACATTGAAGGATGCCCCTAGCTGTGATAATTGTCCTCATTTCACAGTGATTAACGAAATCACTATGAGAGAAGCATACAAACTATTAAGTTGATAAAAGGCAACTTAAACTTTCAACTCTTTTGAAGGTATGACTGTGCTACAGGAAGGGGTCTTGTAAACAGCTTTTGAATCCAGGAAGTCAATGATTATAAGCTCAGGACTGTTTTTTCTCTTTGCTCAGCAGCTAAAGGAAGGAATGTCTTTTCTCTCACTCTTGCAGACACCAGTTCTCAAATTCTCCGGCCATATGTGCTGGGAACTTTTTTTTTTTTTAATTTCCATTTTACATAATCATCTAGTTTCACTAAGGGGAATCTACCATCTGCCTAACCCTTTGTAGCCTACTGTTTCTTTTTGAAGGGATTGGCTTCATTTTGATATGTTGATATAAGTCCACATTTGGAGGCTTGGAATGGGTTACTTTAATCATTGAGGGAAACTGAATGGAATTCTTTTGAGTTTCATAGTCCTATGGATTGGTCTATGTTTTATGTTTCTGGTACATGTGTTTTTTTCATTGACCATCATTTTCATGGTATATGGCAAGAGTAAACAAGAACCTTTATAATACCTAAAAATACATAAGAAATTATGAGCTATTAGCTCTTTACATCAGCAGTTAAAAGAGGCAGATCTAGGTACATTTAGAAGGTAGTGATTTTGCATGTAAAACTTCCAGGAATATCAGTTTTGATATTGGCTGTCCTAGTTCAGCAAGAGGTTATCACTGTGTGGGGGGATCAAGGCTGTGTATTCTACACCCTCTATTCATTCCTCAAGAATAATGGACCATTTGCAACAGTTGTCCAGGAAGTCGTTAGCCCCTTCACACTCAGCCTGAGGGGGCGTGGGTGCTAATGGGCCATCAATGGTCCAACCATACCCCATGACTCACCGTTAATNGGCTAACACCCCTTTGGGCTTGTGCCCTGGGACACTGGGTTTACTGCTGGGTTTTGGTGAGTTGAAAGCAGGTTGTTCTCTTTGTGTCAGTGTTTGTATGGTAATATCTTTCATTAAATTGTAACTCTGACTTATAATCATCTTTTGTGGTGGGTCCATTTCTCCTGCCGGTTTACCTCTAAACCAGCACACTGGCAAATCTTCTTTCAATTATTAATGGAACATGAGTATTCTTTGGAATCATATCTCACTTTGTCCCTCAAAGAAGTGCAACTCTGGAAACCTTTTTCAGCCTTGTAATATCATGGAAAACATGGTTGAACTTCTGGATGGCATGTTAGTGGGTCCTGAGGTCAAAGCTGTCATACAGTTTTGTGGTAAAAATTTCTCTGATTTTTTGACTTCTGATGCAGGCTTCTTCTGAACAAACCACTGAGCTGCATTCTTCTGCTTATACATTTACTCCCTTTGGTGAATCCAAGTGGGAGCTGAAGAGAATAATGTTATAGTTATATTCATCTGTTCCATGACTCTATGGAAATATATACTCCACAAAGTATAGCAGTGGTAACTTTAAGATGGTTTAGATGTTTGTGGCCTAGCTTTGGAAGTAAGAAAATGTATCTAACTAGGTATGGTTGCAAGGTGTCATCCTTGTAACTGAGGAATTTGAATGCTAGAATTTTCTTGTATTTATGATTATTTTCTTTTAAACAGGCTTCTTACACTCTTGATACAACCTAGTCTGATCACATTACCTCATGGCAAGTGACATGGAATATGAGAACTCCCTGTCTTATTAGAGAAGACTCAGTTAGCACAAAATGTTTTAAGAGCTTCTTAGAACAAAGAAATAGATTTATTAGAATAGAGAGATGAGAAAAAGTGTGATTAGAATTGAAATTTTTGCAATGCCTGTCTTTTCCATATTAATTTATTGAAGCTTCCAAATAAATGAATGTAGAATCTATTGAAAATCAGGGATGTCTGGTACCATAACAGTTTATTTCTTACACAGTGAGGATTATCTTAGTGATACCTAGATCTCTCCTTTACTGTGACAGTAGCTTTCCATAATAGTCAGTAGTCTGACTGTAAAATTCTTTCTACTGGAATAAAATCTCAGCTGTGCATATAAAGTGTGTAAAATTTTAAAGAGTGGCTTTTTTTTTTTTTTGCTGACCAGCTATATGTAAGTAAAACCTGTATATATATATACATATATACATATATTGCCAGAACCTTGCATAAGTCATTTACGATATTTGAAACATTAGTAAAGAAGGCCTTCTCAGTATAATGTGCAAATTCTCCCACAATAAAAAGTCTATTATGTTTAACTAGGCAACCCACCATTATATTTCCATGTTTTTATTTGAGTCATGCAAATTTCAAATTTTTACTTTTTTTTTTGGGGGGGTGGGGTGTTGGGGAGAGAGAGTTTCTAGCTATGCAGTACACTCTTAACTGGGTAAGAACTCTCTCAGTTAAGTAAAAAAAATCTGAGCTCCAATCAAGGAATTCTGAGGTTTAACAAAGCTTCAGGCAAACATAACCTGCGAAATTACTGTATCCATGTCTCCCATGTACATGGGTATAAAAATCCCCTAGCTATATAAAGACATATTTGTGGATTTAGCTCTACTTTCCAGGCCCTTGTCGTTGTGTGGAAGTAGTACTGCCTCAGGCATCTTAGTCATTGTAAGCAGACATATTACCAGGTGGTTCATACCAGACAGACTTCCAGAAATATCCCTCTATACATAGTTCCTTTCCCACACAACTGAACATCAACTGAATGAACTAATGGAAGGTACAATAACAGTCCTGGTGTATCAAAGATGGTCTAAGAATTTGGTACTGTCAGAACTCCAAGCAGCGAGACCCATGATCCAGCATACCCAACTGGTAAACAACAACATGTTCCCAGTGAAATCTTCTAGGTATCTTACCTCCCCTAACACTATGCTGACAATTAGACACATCCATGTTCTTAAATTTCATGAGCACCTATATCCTTTTTGAAAACTATCCCCAAGTCCTTTGGGCTCTAGCTCTTCACAGGGTTCCCAAAACACTCATGGCTAGGACTTCAAGAATAAATTTCACATGTATTTATTCAGCACTTACTGAGAGAAGATGATCCAGCAGTTCCTTATCCAACTCAAGATGCTGTTCTGTAGAGCTATACCAAATGTAAAATCATCCTGGCATAACCTTTCTGCATTTGTTTTTCAGCCTGAATATCTGTGACATTCTTCCCTGACAGATAATGGTGCGCTACTCTCTAGTTGTGCAGGACATCTTCTGTGTAAGAGGTTCTCAAAAAAGCCTTTGGGAATGAGCTGTTTTCTTGTGCAGGGGATCATGTTCTAAAATTCTGATCAGTTAGAAATAAAACACTGGAGGAAGCAGAACTCTGCTAGATTCCTTGACTCTGAGTAGTCATGAAGAGCCAATGGGGCCAGGAATAAATCACATGAAGAGAAATACTTTGAGCACAGGAATGGAGCTGTGAGAACCTTATTAGAGTTGGAATGCTTCAAAAACAAAGGACAACTGGGAAAGTTTTAAAGAGACCCAACATTTGAGTTGAAACATAGGACAAAATAAGACCGCTATATCAGTTTCAAAAAGCAATAAATCATTAGTCTTAATCTACTGTTCATATGCTCCCAGCACATGCAAATGGTAGTAAAATGTGTTAACATAACATTACTTAAAAGTGAAAAATAACCCAATCCCACAACACCCTTCCTGTTTACCCGAGCCACAAAAATGTTTGTGAAAAATAAAATAAAATAAAAGCCAATCAGATTACATTTCAAAATTTCAAAACTGGTAACTGTAAAGCTTCTCAGTCCTGAGAAGTGACATTCGTACCTGATTACTGTTTGTATTCAGTGGATATTTAGCACTTCAAAACGAGGGATGAGCTCAGCTATGGTAGTATTTTTCAGCATTCTCTATAGAGAGCAGAAAAACCTATACCTGAAAGCCAGACTTGGTATTTCCATAGGAAAGTTACCCAGCTCCTACAGCTGGCTATCTCTTCTTAAGGCTACAGAACAAAGCTATTCATCCATCTAGTTTCATTTTCTACTGCTTTTTTATTTCTACTTTACTTTTTGGCAAAGTTCTGATAGCAACAATATTATTATAAACAATAATTCTGTAATTGCAGTACACTAAGATTTGGTTTTCTGAACAAAACCAAACAGAAAGCAAGCTTTCCGGTAATTTCTGCCTCTAAGGCACTAACAAGCAACTCACCTGAAGCCACCTCTTTTTATGTTCTGAAAATGAAAAGTGACTAAAAAACAGTGATATCTGATGGATAATAGGAACGTGTTCTATGACCTTCACATATTAGCATTTAAAGAAGAAAATAGGAATAAAAAGCTAAAATAGTATACATTAAGGCAAGACACACACAGTGATAGAGAGATTTTTAAAAGTTTTTCCATTATGTTTTATGTTTCTGGCAGTTTGCCAAGGTTTAAATAGGACATCTGGATGAAGAGTAGAAAAGTTAAAAGTTCTTTGTTCTTTATTCTTTATTTAGAAAAGAGAAAAAAAAAAAGCCTAAAATAAGAAGGCAGAAGTAGAAACAATGTTACCTACAGATAGGAATCCAGAAAAAGCCCTCTTAGGCTAGGTTCTTTTTACTGTGTATTGAACTAGGAAATATAGGGTAAAGATCTTACATTTAATTGGCAGCACTTTGATTATTTTGGTTTTCCCAGATATTTTAAAGAGAAATAAAATTTTATCTGCATGTATTTTGCTGAACAATTTTTAAAAAATTAGAATGCATTTAAAATGAAAAAAGTTTCTGTCTCCTGCAGATGCTTTCTCCAGCTAGATAAGGTACGGAAATGTTGAATGTTTATAAAAGTTTCCTTTATCTAAACATGATTAATATTCACTTATTGTATACCTTAATCTTTTCTTCAAAACTAAAACCATATTGCAACTTAAGAGGTAGATATCAAGGGTGAGAAGACACACCCACAGTTTTGGGTACTGGAAAACACAGTACCCCAGCAACTACATATATACATGGGAACAAGAGGCTCATAAAACTTGCTACATATCAACTCTAAAATAGCAGAGACAGTACAAACTATCTCTGGTTTTATAATGTACAATACTGGGGGGCCTAGAGGCTTCATACCCTCAGTTGTGTTTATTAGCCGGACTAGGGGAAGTTTCCTCTCAAGGACTGCATCCCAGGAAAATGATGAAAAGCTAAGTGAGAAGGTTTTGTTTTAGCATTAAGCCCAATCTCCACTTGAGTTTCCAACTAAGTAGAAAGGTACAACGTGGAGCACAACTGTCCCACAGTAAGCACTCAAATAATATTCTCCAAACAAACCCTATCTCTGTTCTACAACTACTTTAGCATCAATCCTCAGGTTGTTTCTTCTTTCATATAAGTGTTAGCACTCATCACTGCTATTCACAGAAAGGGAAAGTGGCATTGGTCTAATCACCATAGTTGACCATTGATAATAAAAAAATAACGTACTTTTTTCAAAAGTAGCTTACCTAATATACAGTTTCTGATAGAATGACAGACATGGATTTACAGGTTATAAACCTCCAAGTTCAGGATGGCAAGCATCCTGTGATGCTTCCTAGTTTTGATATCGACCACTGTCATAGGCAGAACTGTAAGTGTGCTGCAGCACCTATCAAACAAGTTCTGATGCTTCTGTTCTTTGAACCTGCAAATTTCAGCTTATTGCTGCCATATACACCTTCTTAGTTCTATTAAAAAAACGACGACACATGACAGACTGTAGTTCAAAACTGCCAAGAATCCATAACAGTGATTCAGGAAGTGAAATTTCCATCAGGGCTATGATTCCCATCTACCTTTAGCAAGGAGAGAATGCAGGCTCTCAAGTGAAGAAACACGTGTATCTTAGAGGATGTTATTCCTTGGAAGTTTTTCTCCTTGACAACTTAAATGGTGGTATTGATCACTTAGATACCTGCGGTCAAGAACTAGCAGCCATAGAGAAAAAAATATGTTGAGACAACTTTTCATGCTTCTGGTAAATATGACAAAATTTCAGTTTATGTCCATTCAGGTGTTTAGTAGCATCCTTAGAGCAGTTAGTCCTGACAGTACTTGTTACTGAATGCTCATTTTTGCCTAGCTGGGAATCTTATAATGACTGTGCGGGTTTGTTGTTTTCCAGCTTCTTTTTTTATTTTTTTGGTGGGATGGGTGAATTTGGAAAGGTTAGGTGGTTTGACTGTGGGGGATTTGGGGGACTTTTTCACTAGTTTAAATAAGTATGTGTTTATGGTACACAGGGACCAAATTTTTTTTTTTTTGTTCTTCTTTATTTGCTTCACATCTTAGCATGCTTATGTCCACCTAATGAATCACAGAATCACAGAATGAAAGAATATTAGGAGTTGGAAGGGACCTTGGGAGATCATTTAGTCCAACCCACCTGCCTGAGCAGAATCATCTAGATTAGAACACACAGGAATGCATCCATATTAGTCTTGAATATCTCCAATGGAAGAAAAATCCAGAACCTCTCTAGGCTGCCTGTTCCAGTGCTCTGTTACCCTCAGTTCCTCCTGATATTAAGATGGAACTTCCTATGTTCCAACTTGGAAACTTTTCCCCTTGTCCTATCACTGATCAACACCAAGAAGAGCCTGGATCTGTCCTCCTGACCCCTCCCTTTACATATTTATAAACACTAATGAGGTTACCCCTCAATCTCCTCTTCTCTAAGCTAAAGAGACCCAGCTCCCTCAGCCTGTCCTCATAAGGAAGATGTTCCACTCCCTTCATCATCTTGGTGGCCCTGCGCTGGACTCTNTCTTCCCCAGAGGCAATACCCTACTCTTGCCCTTGTTCAATTTTGTTCAATTTCTCCCTGCTCAGCTCTACAACATGTCTAAATCTTGCTGAATGGCAGAACAAATTCTGGTGTGTCAGCCATCCCTCCCAGCTTTGTGTCATCAGCGAACTTGCTGACTCTGCACTCCATTCTCTCATCCAGGTCATGAATGAGGATTGAACAATACTGGTCCCAGTACCGATGCTTGAGGGGCTCCACTAGTTACAGCCTCCAGCCAGACTCTGTCCCATTGAGGAATAAATTGAAGCCACTCACTGACTTCTTCTCCTCAACCAGTTCTCAATCCACCTCACTACTGTACTCTCCAGGCCACACTTCCTCAGTTTGCCCACCAGGATGCAGCGGGAGACAGTGTCAAATGCCTTACTGAGATCCAGAAAAAACACATCCACTGCCCTACCATCAGCCATCCACCTCGTTATATCCTCTTAAAAGTTCAGTCAAATGTGACCTCCCCTTGGTAAAACCATGCTGACTACTCGTAACAATCATTTTATCCTTGATGTGCCCAGAGACAGCACCAAGGATATGTCATTCAATCACCTTTCCTGGGATGGAAGTGAGGCTGACTGGTCTGTAATTACCTGGGTCCTCCTTCCTGCCCTTTTTGAAGGCTGGAGTGACATTTGCTTTCCTCCACTCCTGAGGCACCTCTCCCATTTTCCAGGATTTCTGAATATCATACCAATAGATCTTCTTGCTCTATAAAGTAAACTAGTGCTTTAGGAAATTGTTATTTACATGCTTTTGAAGCACATGTCTCTGTGTTAATTCTTTTCTGGGTAGTTTTCCATAACGTTTATGGATGTCAGATATTAGAGAGACTGTGGCATGTCTCAGTATTTCATGGATGAAAACCATTGATTTAAGTATGAAAATCCCTTTCTGTTTACTTCATGGGTTGTACCCCAAATCCTATCAGCTTAGACAGCTTTTAAAATCCCTTAGACGTTTACTGTCTGTGATCCACAGGTTCTGCATTTCCCTGGTACTATACAGTATCATACACTCTTTATATTAGTTGCACTAATTCAAATCCTTAATGAATTCCTTAAAAATAGAGTCTTTTCTCTTTTGTATACATCTTTTGCGTTCAATACTTCTAAGCATTGTCCTCTAGACAACGTGAATCAGTAGCTAGTGATAGAGTTTTTATATGCTATACTGCAAAATGTTTATTATACTTTGCTGTGTGGTGTCAGTTACTTTTATGTCTTCCTAAGGAGAAATTTTGGTTCCAGAGTTAAAGAAAACTAGATACAGTTACAGAGAAATTTGACAGAGGTTTTATTTGCTTTTCAGTTTGGTTTGAACTTCTCTATTACCTAGAGACAGGTGATAGAGGTCAAAATATTTCATGTTGTTTGGAGACAAAAAGTTCATTCAGTTTAGATACAAGTTCACTTAGAAGCAATTCTCAAGATCCCAGTGAAATGGGGTTTAAAATTCTGTAAAGTTTTGAATTTGCTCATTGGGATGTGTTTAAGGAATTTGGTATAAATCTATCCCTCATTTCAACTGAAGACAATGATTTGAATATAAATGTATGGCTCTCAGCGTTGCAGCATCTGAGAAACAAGACAGAGCATCTGTTTTCTATGCTTTGTTTAGTTAGTCTATTCAATGACTATGCCTCACTCTTCAATGTAAATGTGAAATCCATTATTCTAATCCCATGCATTTACTAGGCTGTCTTAAAATGAAGCAACCTTTCTTCTCCTGTAAAGGATCATTTCTGCAATTGATGGTAAATGTTGCAGTAAAATATGGTTTGGAGGCTTCTGATCTTTATTCATCTCATTGCAGTAGTCTGTTGAGACCTTCCCCAGAACTAGAATAAAGTTCAGGTAATAGTTCATCCCAGTATTTAATAACTGATTGATTTTATAAAATATCTGCATGTCCCTAATTTTTCAGCTGACACAGGGTACTACTACAAGGACAACCTAAAATTGTCGCCAACCTTGTTCAATTTGCTGATGGTGACCAAAGCTGCATCACCATTTGGGAAAGTTTTAAACAGTATGTTTCACTGGTCTTACAAAAATATCAAGTACAAAAAAATTTGTTTTTTTTTTTTTTCACAGATGGAACATCCATAGATGGAACAAAATCCTGTAAACCACGCTGCACAACCTTCACTGCTTTAACAGTTTATCTGTGTCAAGCATTTTCTAAACACTGCTTTTTGCATGCAGAGGAGGTAGATACTAATATTTAGTCCAAAGAAGACGTGGATTAAGATTTTTTAGAAATTAAGACCAAATGTTTGGCATGGGTGTATTGCTAGTGCTAACAGGTATACAAAATTTCTCCTTGAAGAAATCCTTGCTTTTCATCTTTCTTTCTCTGATAGTCTGTTACTCCCAGCTTTTTAAGATAAGGTAATGTGGGTACCAATGTCCTTCAACTTTCAGAAGCTCACAGAAATTCTCCTACATGGTATTTCAAGGGTTTTTTTTTAACAATATTCTGTGTTCTGTGAGAAATATTGTTGCAAACATAATAAGCTTGAGGCAATTTATCCAATCCTTACAATGATACGAACTCCAAAATAATCCATTTCTTTCATTTTAATAATTTTTGAGGACAGATTTGGTTGCACCTTCCTCTGTGGGGTTTGCAAAATTAAAACTTTCATTCTGTTCAGATAAAATAGTAAAACTAAGTCAGGACTAGAAAACACAGATGGCATGGTTCAAGGACATTTCCTAATTGCTAGAAGGCATAGGCAGGACAACAGTAAAAAAAAACACCAAAAAACAAAACCCCAAAACCCAAACCACAGCTGATATGCCTGCAGAGAAAACTGGAAAAGGTAGAGGAAACAAATCCATTTGTAAGGAGGGGAATGACACTTAGAGGCAGAATTATAAGGAAGTGCTCTCAATGCAGACAGCATGAATATGAAAGTATAGACCTGATAAGCTTCTTACTAGCACAGACTCTCAGGGAAACACCTACCTTGGAGAAGGTCCTTTAAAATCTCCCCACTAGCCCCACTACAAAAAAAAAAAAAAAAAAAAAAAAGTATGATCAGGTGGGAAGAGAACACTGAATGGAGACTCAGGAGCAGATCAAGGTTTTGCACGGAGAGGCCAGGGAATCGGAAAACAAGTCTGTTATGGCTCACAGACAGACCACAAAAGCCTTGGGACCTGAAAGTAACACTGGCTGATGGGCATTCAGTAGTAAGAAACTACAAGTGTCTCTTTCAGACATATCCAAGTCCAGTTAAGAGCCAATTAGGTTAATTAATTAGGTTAATTAATTGCCTCTTGCCTGGCAAGATTTTCAGCACAATGAGAAATTGCTCAAGTTAATTCAGAGTAGCAATGTAATTTGCCAAGTTCTCCA
>VXBZ01006703.1:42603-53796 GCA_013399135.1 Heliornis fulica
AGATCCTGTGATTTGGTGATTCTCTGATTGTTTGATTTTGAACTCATGACACACATGCCAAGCTCCTGAGCTATCCCAAGGAGCACTTTAGGGCACCTACAAAGCATTGGCATTTAAGCCATTCCAGGAGAGGGGGGAGGAACCCCAAAGTATTCAATCAGTGTTTTGAGGTCCTGTTCCTTTCTCATTCCTTTCTAACCTGACAAGGATTGTTACTGCCAAGAACATGTCCTGCCCTGTTGCACCCACAGCACAGCTGCAGCTTTAGGAGTCCAGTGCTGGTGATTTCCCAGCAGTGGCTTCATAAAATGAGGTTAAAGCAGTGAAGAATTATTGCCAGGGAGAAGTTAATTCACAGCAAAAAGGAGAGAAAAATCTCTGACCCATAGCTGCAGTGCCTGCAGAGGTACAAGTTTGGAAATATTGATGAAAATATCAGTAATTAGTGCTTAAAAAGAAAGGATTTCTGGTTAGGCATAATTTATGACACATCTAGCTTTGGTGGATGGCTTCAATTTATTACTTTCTAGCATGTGTTCACCAGTTTATGTTCAGAAGTTAACAGAAACAGTTGAAAAGAACATCATATTTTTCAGCCCCAGTGGTAGCAGCCGTGTTATCTGACTTCCCCACTCAGTACATTCACTGAAATCGAGTGCATTCAAGTATTTTTGAGATTATGAATGATTTACTAATAAATAGGCCTAACCAGTCACTTGAATTATAGTTTACAAATTGTTTTAAATTACTTAACCAGTCTCTGGCTTCCTGCTGTTTGTTTTCCATGCTGTGGTAGAAAAGAGGTCAAGGTACACAGTGCAATTATGATTTATTGATTTATACTGTGGAAGGGTAACAGTCTTCTTGGCAAGATTTCACTTTTCTAGTGGCTTAAAAAAAGGCTATTAGGCAATGACTAATATTATTATAGCTCTAATTTAACATGATTAAATGTCTGCATTTTATTTGGCAGTGGCTGTTACAGTTTGAGATTCAAAGAATCACTTAATTACTAGAGCAATGGGTGTCTTGGAAAGCCTGATTGAGGCAGGTGGGTAGTTTCACTACTTTTCTTTTTACCTAGTCTTAGGAAATGTTGGGTAGTTTCAATCTGCTAATTCATAGGATCACAGTCTCATTTGGGCTGGAAGAGACCTCAGAGATCATCTAGTTCCAACCCTCCACCATGAGCAGGGCCACCTTCACTAGACCACATTGCCCAAGGCCCCATCCAACCTGGCCTTGAACACTTCCAGGGGAATCATAGAATCACAGAATGATTAGGGTTAGAAGCGACTCCCAGAGGTCATCTAGTCCAACCCCCTGCAAGAAGCAGGGACACCCCCAACTAGATCAGCTTGCCCAGGGCCTCATCCAACCTGGCCTCCAACGTCTCCAGGGATCCAGGGGCATCCACCACCTCCCTGGGCAACCTGTTCCAGTGCTCCACCACTCTCACAGGAAAGAACATTTTCCTAATCTCCAATCTAAATCTCCCTCCCTCTATTTTAAACCCTTTATCACCCCTTGTCCTGTCACAACAGGCCCTACTGAACAGCCTCTCCCCATCTTTCTTGTAGGCCCTCTTGAGGTCCTGGCAGAGCACTAGAAGGTCTCCCCGGAGCCTCCTCTTCTCCAGGCTCAACAGCCCCAACTCTCTCAGCCTGTCCTTGTAGGAAAGGTGCTCCAGCCCCTTTATCATCTTTGTGGCCTCCTCTGGCCCCTCTCCAACTGGTCCATGTCCTTCTCATGTTGGGGGTTCCAGCACTGGACCCAGTACTCCAGGTGAGGTCTCCCGAGGGCAGAGTAGAAAGTGGGCAAGGAAGAGTTTCCAATTACCCTCACTCACCCATTTCACATTAACATGGATTTAAGCCCTTAATTATTCTTCTCCCAGCATTCATGAAATGCTGATGTTCACGTACACTCTGCCTAACTCTATCCCAAACGTTGCTGAGATTACACTGGTGCCTGTGTCCTGGAAAGACCCCTACATCCCATTCAAAGTGCTGTCAGTCACTATTTGTGGCTTTCCTCAGGCAGAGCAAGTTGGTCACCTTCATCTCTGGTGGGCATCATGCCTCAATAAAGCCCTTAAGTGGTCCATTTGAGCAGAACAGAAGAGCAGAGAGACATCCTGGAGGGGACATGCCATCGTGCAACAGGTTCCCATGAGGGACTGTGAAGGTGTCTTGCTCCCCAGCATCACCCTCAACCTTCCTGTGTGCTTGTTCAAGGTGAAAAATCCACAGCCAAGTGGAAGCTGCAGCCAAGTGTCACATGTCTTGCCTGTACATGCAGTCAGTTCTGACCAAGTCCCATTAGATACATGAGGAAGGAGCAAGCCAAGACCTTCTCTGTTGTTTGTTTTGCAAATTAATGACTGAATATTCAGTCTGCTTTCCCTGGGAAAAACATCACTCACGTTCAGTCAAATGCATGTGCACAAGTAACCTCTCCCTTCCTGTTCCATCACAAAGTCCAGACAAATGTTATTATACTGCATCCAATATTAGCTCCAAGAAAAAAAATGTAACCTTGACCTCTCTCCGATGCTGGAGACCCTGTGTTTGCATGGGATGAAGTGCAGGAGCATCCAGTGCTTTCTTCAAAGGTGATTTACTTATGTACTAAAGAAAAAAAAAAAAAAAAGGAAAGGGACACAACCACAAACAAAAGAAAAAAGAATGGAGTATGTTATCTGTAATGTTTCCTTTCCCCTTTCTCTCTCACCAACAAGCATGTTTGTTTTTAATCAAGGTCAGGCATTCTGGAACATTCTAAGCATATGTAGAGACTCTTATTGAATGGTAAAAATTAGAGTTGAGAGCAGGAGACTTTTAATGAGACATTGATAATAGGTGTGTCTCTGGTGTATCTCTTCAGCTTCCCAACACATAGAAAAACCTTGACAATTTTATTACTGACCAAAACAACATCACAGTAAACTGCTGTTTTGTATTATTAATATTTTTCACCTTTTTTTATAGAATCTGACAACACTGATTCTTTTGTAATCTTGCCTGAATAAAGGAAAAGAGTAACTTTTTCCTAAACTTAAGAAAATTAATGTCTCTGTAAGAACCTGAAGTGTGAATTCACTGAGCTGGAGGACTCAGACCAGTTGTGTCCTTTCTACAGCAGGCAAGGAGCAAAGTCTAATTCCTCACCCACCACCACAGCCCCTTGCAACACACATGATGCCCAACCTTACCTTGCCTGGTGCATGTACCAGTTGTCCAACCAGCATCACAGAGCCCACATACCATCTTGGTAGCCCTTCAGCTCAACAAAAAAAGCAGATGAGCACTGAAAAGAACGTGGTGTCACAGGGACAACCTGTCCAGCAGGAAACCAAAGGGAGAAAAAGTGAAGGAGGAAACTGTGGTCACAGGCATGACACACTGAAAGAACGGTTGAAGCAGCGTCCCTGGAAGCCAGTTAAAGCTCAGTCAAGAAACAAAACCAAACCTGAAACAACCTTTCAGAATCAAAAAGAGATATTTTTATGGCCTCAGAGACAAATCAGCCAAGCAGACAAGGACAAGCTTGTATCACAAGACTTTATACTACTTTTATTGAGTATGTAATCTCGTGGAGGAAAGATATGGTAGCTTCACACCCACATCCTGCTTACAAGGAAGCCAGATCAGCTTTTGCTAACCCTGAGCTGTGGCCAGGGCTGGCATGGGCTGGGTGGTCCACATTGTGCAATTCAGTGAGGGCTCCTGTCAACTATGGTACTGACTAAAGCTGAGACCTAGAAAGAAAGGTCCCAGGACACCAGCAAACTACCAGGTTCTTCTTGGGGGACAGCAGGATGACCATGAGCCAACAAAGTGCCCTCATGGCCAAGAAGGTCAATGGCATCTCCTGGTATATTAGAAGTGAGGTGGCTATTAGGCCAAGAGAGGTCCTTCTCCCTGTCTACTCTGCCCTGGTGAGGCCACTCTTGGAATATTGTGTCCGGTTCTGGGCCTCTCAGTTCCAGAAGGACATAGAACTCCTTGAGAGGGTCCAGCACAGGGCCACCAAGATGATTAAGGGAGTGGAACATATTCCTTCTGAGGACAGGCTGCGGGAGCTGGGTCTCTTCAGCTTGGAGGAGACTGAGGGGGTGACCTCATTAGCATGTATAAATATATAAAGGGTGAGTGTCAGGAGGATGGATCCAGGCTCTTCTCAGTGATGGCCAGTGATAGGACAAAGGGCAACTGGTCCAAGCTGTAGCAGAAGAGGTTCCATGTGAATGTAAGGAGAAACTCTTTCCTTGTGAGGGTGACAGAGCCCTGGGACAGTCTGCCCAGAGAGGTTGTGGAGTCTCCTTCTCTGGAGACATTCCAGACCAATCTGGACACGTTCCTGTGTGATCTACTCTAGATGATCCTGCTTGGGCAGTGAGTTGAACTAGATGATTTTTCAAGGTCCCTTCCAACTCCTGACAATCTGTGATTCTGGGATTCTGTGGTTCCTTCTTTATTGGGCCTCAAGAGCCCAGACCAGGAGATTTTTGTGCACCTGTCTCTCTCACCTTGTGCCAAACCAGGTCCCAAAATTCTTTTGTAACTTGCTAATCATATTCATTGCCTGTGGGGCCACCCAGTGAAGCTCTTTTCTTCCAGAACACAGCAGGAATTTGCATGGTCCATGAGACTGCACAAGCTGAAGACCTACAGGGTGTTTGGATTGGGTACAACTAGTATTTCTTCAAGATCTCCACCCTGAAGACACCCAGAGCATGGGCTCTGCAGTGTTTTATCTCTGTCCCACCTAGAGGCACAGTCTGGATGCCAGCAATAGTGGTCTGGGAGATCATCCCTACAGCATGATCCTAGAACTAAATAAACACCCTGAGGACTGGGAGAAGTGAAGGATCCAGGCCACCATCTGGGCATTGCCCAAGGCTGTCACAGTGGCTGCAGGAGAAGGGGGAAGCAAGACTGGCCAAGGTGGGTGACAGAAGCATCTGTTTTGTCTCTGCTGTATGCAAATCCCCACCCCAAAGAGCACTCCTGCTGCTTGTGTGAAGCCCTGGTGGTTGTAGAGTGGATGGCCACCTCTGTGTTAGTAAAATCCCAGCTGGAGAAATGAGTGATGGTTTTGGGTACACTCCAGTTTCCCCAGTGGAAAGCCCAGGACAGGGGACTTTGAAGCACAGGGTGGCAAGTGGGCAGTCAAGAGCATGAATCTTGTGTGTTATGGCTCAAGGTCTGTGAGTGATCCAGGTCTGCCACATGCAGATGGAACCTCTGCCCATCATCTCCCTTCGAGCTGAGGCATCCTCCGCTCTCCTCTGCAGCAGAGACAGCTGCCAGGTGTCACTTTGGAGACCAAGTGCCTGCAGGATCACAGGCAGATGTCTGAGCACGAGCTCATGTGTCAATACAAACAGTCAGAGACCATCAGGTAACGTTTTTCTGAGGCTGACACGTCGGTCACTGCATCCTCTGTCTGCACTGGGATGGCACCAGCCCCGGCCTCATGCCGCCCTGAAGCACCACAGCTGTATTCCAGGTTCTTACAAGAGATCTGGAGACTCAGTTTCCCCACCTGCACACCAAAAGTAGCACGTAGGTTCACCACACGAGCCAGGGCAGGGCAGACATCCCCGGCTGTGCACATAAAATGCAAATCCTGTCAGTGAAACGCGACGTCAAGGGATGTCCGAGGGCCACCGGATCAGTCTCTGACCTTGAGAAGCCGCCGAGCGGTCACTGCCAGCTGCACCCTGCCAGTACAAATGAAAACAGCCACCCCAGGCCAAGTTCTGCAGTTGCTAATAACCAAGCTAAGACAATGACACCCTCTGTCAGAGATTCGTTTTACGTGTTCTCAGTCTTGGCTTTGTACAGCTCCTACCAGGAAGACACTTTTCTCCTCTCTCCTTTCTCCTTTCTCCTTCTCCTTTCTCCTTTCTCCATTCTCCTTTCTCCTTCTCCCTTCTCCTTTCTCCTTTTCTCTTTCTCCTTTCTCCTTTCTCCTTTCTCCTTTCTCCTTTCTCCTTCTCCTTCAGTCAAGGGAGGTGATTCTCCCCCTCTACTCTGCCCTCGGGAGACCTCACCTGGAGTACTGTGTCCAGTGCTGGAACCCCCAACATCAGAAGGACATGGAGCAGTTGGAGAGGGTCCAGAGGAGGCCACAAAGATGATCAAGGGGCTGGAGCACCTTTCCTACGAGGACAGGCTGAGAGAGTTGGGGCTGTTCAGTCTGGAGAAGAGGAGGCTCCGGGGAGACCTTCTAGCGCTCTGCCAGGATCTCAAGGGGGCCTCCAAGAAAGATGGGGAGAGGCTGTTCAGTAGGGCCTGTTGTGACAGGACAAGGGGTGATGGTTTCCAAATAGAGGGAGGGAGATTTAGATTGGAGATTAGAAAAAAGTTCTTTCC
This sequence comes from Heliornis fulica, assembly GCA_013399135.1. Taxonomy (NCBI): domain Eukaryota; kingdom Metazoa; phylum Chordata; class Aves; order Gruiformes; family Heliornithidae; genus Heliornis; species Heliornis fulica. Next base: position 48,987 of record VXBZ01006703.1, read on the forward strand.
TGTGAGAGTGGTGGAGCACTGGAACAGGTTGCCCAGGGAGGTGGTGGATGCCCCTGGATCCCTGNTCACAACTGATGGGATTAGACATCACCCGTCCTTTACTGCTGCCTGCATTCTTTCTATAGAAATGTAATCATGCAAAAAAAATTCTCACTTTCAAACTTCCCCTCTCAAATTTAAGCAGGATTATTTGTTTATTTTATTTATTTAAGTTTTAGACTAATTCATAAAATGCTGAGCTATTTGCAACAAAGAAGCTCTCTCTCCATTACAAGTAATTAAGCATGCCTTTGTTTCCCTCTCCCACATAAAAACTGGACTTAATTTTGAGCAAAACATGTATTGCCACTACTAATAAAAAAACTCATACAAGACAAAAGAAAAGGACTTTAATTAGTTTCAATGCAACAGTTTTCCTTCTAAAGCAGATAGATTAAAATAAGCAACAAGCAGTTCAATTAGTCAGAACTAATGAATTCTAAACACTTGTGGTCTACTGGCACTCACTTCGTGTTTTATGATCTAGATGTTAAATTACTTCATATGTTATGTAAAACCCAGACTCTTATTGGCAAGTGTTTCTGCACTAAAAGAGCTCATTCTAACAGTATTTCTGAGAGTTATCTGGACACAACTAGAGATGACATGAATAGAAATACATCCTCCTTTTCTTTGCTAATTCACAGTTTCAGAAAACTATGGTTTTTTTTTTTTTATCATGTTAGCCTCAGTTTTATGAGAAGCAGAAAAATCCCAACTCCTGTTTCCTTTGCAATAAAAGACTGTTTTCATGAACATTCGAGGCCCCTTCTCTGGGTTAGGAAAGCAAGATGATATTGTTTTTCCATTTACTTTCTCCTCTAGAGCATGCTGCTTTCAAAAACAAGGTCTGTGTCCCCAGGGTCGGATGGCATAGCTGTGTATACTGGCTCTGAGGATTTAGCTGTCCATCTCCCGAGGCTACACGGGATTCTTTTCCATGCTCAGAGGATTATCTTTAATATTAATCTCCCAGTGTTTGTAATGAGCCTTTCCATTTCCAAGTCAGAAGGATTCCTGGTGACTGCCTGGCACTAACCCTGCTGGTTCCTGCTCTGCAGTCCACAGCAGAGTATGGTCTTTAAGGTGGGCAGACTGCTCTCCAGCCAGCAAGGCAGCGGTGACCAAGCCTTAGTCCACTAAGAGCCAGGCTTAGAGGTCTTCTAATGTGCACCAGAGGTCTTTTGCCAGCACAGGATACAAGGAGTATCAAGGCACTCTTAACCCTGAAGAGCCCCTTGATACTGTCAAGTAACATGATTTATATTGAGTCTGGCTCTCCAATGGAAGGACACGAAAGCACCTGGTCCTTGGAGGTGGAATTTCAGTGTTTCCCTTTGGTGCTCTGAATCGGCAAGAGATGCTCGTCAGGAGGGCTGGAAACAGCAGGCAGTGACTGGGTGATGGAAAACACAGAGGAAAAGGACTTCTTGGCATTTCTTCCTCTTCCCTTGTGCACTCAGCTCTATCTCTTTAATGCCAGAAGTACCTACTCTTGCCCTCTCACATGCTCAGCTGTGAGGATGTTTTTTGCTGGAGCAGGATGTGAGTCCTTAGGATCTTGTCCAGCAGAAGGTATGAGACATGGTAAATGCAGAACAGAGAAGAACTAAGACAGGGGATGGTTCATTCTTAGAGGACGTAACACCAGGAGATTCGTCTTCGGCAGTATGTCCTTACAAAGACCTGGCTGAGGAAGAGGAAGCACAAGCCTGTTTGCTACTGAGAGAAACACTCTTGGAAGGAGTAAGTGAGTCTCCTTCTCTGGAGACATTCAAGACCAATCTGGACACATTCCTATGTGATCTACTCTAGATGATCCTGCTTGGACAGAGGGGTTGGACTGAGTGATCTTTCGAGGTCTCTTCCAGCTCCTGATATTCCATGGCTCTGTGATTCTGTGACTAAACCAGGAGCTCAGGGAGAAGGGTCACTCCTTTGGCAGCAGCAAGCCAGCCAATGGGGTATTTTAGATATCTGTTGCATGGAGCATTGCAAACAGTGTCCATGGCACAGGGAGCAGACACAAGGACAGTGTTTGTGGGCTGAATCACAAGAGAACAAGCCCTGATTGCACAGCTAGTGCAGGCACTGCCTGTGTCAAGGTGGTGGGGCTGACCATGTTGTCATCCCACACAAAGGACCACATGCAGGTGGTTGGTGAGGAGTAATGTGTTACATCCCTTTACCAGGACTCAAAAAGGATTTCAAGAGAGGTGGCAGCTTGTCTGTTCTTTTTCCCCTGCCCTGCCCAATCTGCAGAGCATGTTGTTCTCCTGAAGCAAAAAGAAACATGGTCCTGTGTGCATGTGGAGCAGAAATCTGTCCAGACCTTTCCAGAAGGGAAAAATCTTTGCATTTGCTTCCCTGCTTCCCCACTACATGGAGCAGAGAGATCTGAGGCAGCAGCATCTCGGCAGGTCCTGCGTGGAGGGGATGCAGGCAGAGCATCACAAGCCTGGGCACTCCAGCAGGGCGAGAGCAGGGGAAGGTTTCAGGCATCCCCTCTCTTTTGCAGCCCTGTTGGCATCCATGTATCCCGTGCCTGGATGCATGATTCTTTCCAGTTAGGAAACTGGGAAATCACATGCTTAAGTTGGGTTCAGGAACTGCAAAGCAGGAGCCAAGAAGTTTCCAGGGAAACCTGTTTCATAACCTGAACCACAGTGTTTCGGCTTCCAGACTGAAACAGAACTTATTTTCATTATATTACTACGTGCCACAATTACTTTCTGTGTGTGTGTGTGCACATGGTAACACACACTTGTGTTTCAGACCCACTTTGAACCACCAAAAGACAGGGCAGATGCTGGTTGCTCTGCATGAAGAACAGAGCCATGGTGAAGGTGACAGCTTGTGAAGGGTAGAGGGACTCTGGGTCAAATCACTGTGTGCTCAGAGAGGTGGTGCTACAGCACAGGACTGACCACACCATCTTCTAATGAGTTGGGGGAAACCCTGACAGCTTCAGTAAGAAACTTTCCCCACAATTCTGACACCAGTAATTGTTGTAAGATGTCCCTGGGGCCATCTCCAAGCTGTAAGGGGGTGGTGTCAGGGTTATTAAATCTAGTCTCTCGAGCTCTGTGCTCAGAACATCCATAATAAGTTTCTCTATTGTGGATCTCCACAAAAGTGCCCCTTGCAGTCTGTAGGATGAGCCACTGGCAAAATACTTCTGTGAGTAAAACCAGCACCTCCAGGAAGAGCAGAGCACTCACTTGGACACTGGGCAAAATGGCAGGACCAAGAAGACATCATGTGAGTCTTTGTTGTTGGTGCAGAAAGCAAGAAGTGTTCAAGTAGCCACAAAAAAATGGTATTTAAGCATTTCACCAGATCTTGTGCAGTTGTGAATGTGATGTCCTTTCCATTAACACACCTCTGGCTTGGTGAACTCCACCCAAGAAAAAGCATTCTTAGTTTATTTGGGTTCAGTTTGTACAACAACCTTCAGTTTCAGCACATTTAGTTCCAGGTATTTTGTTCAATAATGTTTGAGTGTCACATGCAATTGTTTCATAAAATCACAGAGCCCCAGACTGGTTTGGATGGGAAGGTCCCTCAAAGCCTCCCCAATGTCCCCCTGCCATGGGCTATGATGCCTCCCCACAAGCTCAGGGAGCCCCAAGCCTCATCCAACCCTGCCAAGGATCTGGGGGCACCCACAGCTTCTCTGGGCTTTTTCCTTGTATTTATGACACAGAAGATGGTTTTGGACCATGAAATAAAAAAAAATGGATGTTGTTTCTGATGCTTTCTGTGAAAATTACCAGAGTAACAAACTGAATGGAGCAGATTAGCACTGAAGAGCCTGTGGTAATTTTACTACAAGTTACCACCAGTAACAGTTACACAGGAGCAAATTCTGCCACCAGCAAACTGGTTATGCCTTGTGATTTCTTACTGGTTTGCACTAATGCTGGTGAAACAGAATTTACAGTGGTGGCTCGAGGTCAACAGTGTAGGCTGAGCTGTAGTAAAATACATCTGACAGCAGGATATGCCTGAACTTAAGCAATTTTCTAGTCAAACCTCTGCATGATCAGTCAATTTAACATAATTTTATGTTGAGCACACAGGCACTTTATTGCTGTAAAGCTCTCAATACAATTTAATCCTTTGCAAATCAAAGCTCTCACTGCGCAGTTCTCGGCAGGATGATGTCTTCAGATGTAGGACACTGGAGTACTAAGCTTTTCATGGCAGAGACAGAACATGGATATTTTGGAGCTCTCTTAGAGGCTGTAAAATTATATAAAAAAAAAACAAAAAACAGCCACAAAACCAAAAACCTGAATATTTTTGTTCAGCTCCCAGACCTGACACAAATTGATTTATTTTGGATATGTGCCAAGAAAAAATGAAATCAGAATCTTCTCCACTGTCTCTCTCTAAAACATCTAGAAGTTGTCTGTTGAATTTAATATTTTACATCACATACACACTTGAATGTGAAATACATTCAGACCTTTAATTGATGATCCTGCTTGGGCAGGGGGTTGGACTGGATGCCAGCAGTGTGCCCAGGTGGCCAAGAGGTCCAATGGCATCCTGGCTTGTATCAGGAACGGTGTGGCCAGCAGGAGCAGGGAGGTGATAATCCCCCTGTATTCTGCACTGGTGAGGCCTCACCTCGAGTACTGGGTCCAGTTCTGGGCCCCTCACTTCAAGAAGGACGTTGAGGTGCTGAAGCGTGTCCAGAGAAGGACAACGAGGATGGTGAAGGGTCTGGAGAAGAGGCCCTACGAGGAGGCTGAGGGAGCTGGGG
>VXBZ01006703.1:56332-68043 GCA_013399135.1 Heliornis fulica
ATCACTTCTAAAATTCACAGAAAGGCTTCCAAAACCAAACTCTCCTTTGTGAGGGAGAGGTTGTTGCTCTGAGCTTGCCCAGCTTTAGCCTTTAGGCAAGTTCCCGAGGAAGGTATGAAAGGCTTGTGCTCTCCTTTACCGCATCTCTATACTCTGCTCAGAAATTCCCCCTCTCTCCTGCCTTAATTTGTTTTTCTTACCAAGTGTCTGTGCAGAGGCAGAGTTAATGATTCCTACAAGCTTGGCTTGCCTCCCCCTCTCAGTTCTGAAATACTTCCTATTTTTTTTTTCTTTCAAGGGAGGAACTTTTCTTGCCTGTTTATGACCCCAGATTACCGACCTGTTTGTAATGCAGTACTTGAACCCTTCAATCAGAACAGGGATGTAGCACCCACAGAGATCAACACAAAACTCAGCTTTTTGGAATTCACCCTTATTTCTGACTGTGAGAAGAGGGAGAGTTTGTTATTATGAAACCAGCAAGGTGAAGCAGCTGACAGCATGGCAGTGCCATGTAGCTGCCAGTGGTTTCCCTCCCGCCCTTCATCTCCCCTTCCCTCCGCCGGTTTCAGACCGTTGGGCATCCAGGCTGCCTCTTTATCTGAACTGGTAAAATCCACAGATTTGGGTACTTGGAGACCAGTGGGAAGGGTACAGCTATAGGAAACTTTGAACAACTGTGTAATTGCAAACTTCTCCTGTCCAACAGGGTGTCTGCATCACCTTCCAGCTCCTTAAGCAGAGAGCAGAAACAAGAGGCTGGTTTGTATCAAACGGACTCTATTGGTTTTTATTAATTAGTGTTACACGTACAGGTTAATTAAAAAAAGAGCTACAGTTTTGTGGTGTCATCTAGCTACAAGATACAAATCTAGGCCAAAAGCTTGGCCACTGTGAAAAATGTACAGTTTATTTTCTGATATACAAAACCTCAAGCAAACATTCCCCGTTAAACATTCGGTAAAGCTCACAGCATTCTACTACACAGTTTCATAGAGTGTTTTTTAGTGCAAAAGGAAGTACAAATATAAAAATACTGAGGATCAAATTAAAAAACAACAGCAACAACAACAACAAACCCAAGCAAGCTGTTGAGTTAGAGGTGAGTGTCTGCTATGGGTATTCTTCTAAGCTCTACGATCTGGGAGTTAGCCATGCTGCCTCCATCCTGGCTGCCATGGCAAGATTCGCTGTCACTGACACTGAGACCAGCACCTGAAACAACAAAACAAGCAGTAAAAAAAAAAGAAAGAAAATATCAGTGAGGAAGAAATCCTGATGCAGAAGTGACAATATCGTGTCCTGCTCTGCTTTGTTCTGGTTATTCAAATACTTCCCTGCCCCACAGCAAAGTGGCAAGTTTCCTCCTCCCGGCCTACAGTTGTGAATCCACAGATTATAACTTTATCTGACGTAGTTTTGTACCATCCAGATAAGTTTTTTTTCATCATTCCACTGTCAGCCTCTGTATGTGTCTCAGTAAATGGTACAATAGCTATTCAGAGGTTGCCTTGAAATCACAGGAGCATAAATCAAGGCCCGGCTTGGGCTGGGTTCATGGTCTGACTGTTACAGCCTGATATTTCCAAGGACTTCTTCATGAAGAATTGATTTTTAATGACACAATTTCCCTGTTAAACTATAATTCCAGCTGTTTTAATAGGATTGTAATTTCAACATGAGAAAAAGACGCTGACTAAATATTCTTTAAACCCACATTTGGCACAAGCTGGTGTATTGTGTTTTTCTTCTACAGTGGGAGAATACTAGAGTTTGGCCCATGGAAACTTCCAAAACATGTCTGGAAAAGACCTCAGGAGGCCACCTTCCCCATCCTTTTGTCACAGAAGTTCTGCTAGCTTGCTGCTTTTTCAGCAGTTTAGGTTTTCATTTGGGTTTTTTGGTGTGGAGGTTTGAGTTTGTTAAAGTGAAGATACAGAATCCTGCACAAATTTTTAAGCTGTTCTTTTTCAGACCAATTCTTCACCAGGTATTAGTTGTAACTGTAAGCTTCAGTGCATTTCCATCTCCCTTCTTTGAGTTGTAGAGTGAATCCTAAAAATCCACATCCATCTTGTTAGGGTTTAGAAACATAGATTCATAGAATCATAGAATCATAGAATCATAGACTGGCTAGAGTTGAAAGGGACTCCCAGAGGTCATCTAGTCCAACCCCCCTGCAAGAAGCAGGGACACCCCCAACTAGATCAGGGCCTCAGCCAACCTGGCCTTGAACATCTCCAGGGATGGGGCACCCACCCCTGACATCTAGGCTTTAAATTTGTTGGGAAGTGCACATCTCTGTTGAACTGCACATCTCTGTAATTAGGCATGGAGATTTCAAGAAAGACTAATTTCAGACATGGCCTTACACTGATGTCACAAATAACTAAGGAAGTTACTAATCTGGGGCAGAAGTAGACCTGAAACTACACGTGGTCCAAGGGAGTTGTAAAGGAATGGCATTTGGTTCAAAAAGCCCTGAACAAGGTTTGCTGGCAGAGGCAGTGATTTGCATTTTCACACTACAAAATACTTACAGGAGTTTCCATCAGTTGTTCAGTCCATCACTTATTTTTGCCCTGAATGACATCTCCAGGCTTTGGCTTGATGGGCAAAAGACAAGGCTCATTTACAAATTCATCAGGAGGTACCTCATGGTTTTCCATGGCCCCTAATGTCCCACTCTTACAAAGCTTTCCCAAAAAAAACCTTCCTTTTGCTCTCCCCTCCCCCCAAGGAGAAAAGAATGGAGAAGGGGACAGCGGTGGGATGCTCCTTCGCTGAAATCTTGGCATGTGGAGCTTGGTTCAGAGAACCTGAGCAGAAGAACCTGCAGAACTAGGCAGGCTCTCCTGCAGAGGTCCAGAAGAAGCTCTGGTTGGGCCAAGCTCAGGGCAGCGCTGTGTGAACCCAGACCTACTGCATCCACTTGAAAACTGGGTATTTCTGCACTGTGATCCTTCTTACTCCTGGTTTTGTGGTTTGGGGTGAGGAGCCAACGTGCATTCATTGCCTAGATGAGCCTTATTTTCAGATCTGTATGATCCCAGCTCCTGAGACCAACAATTACTGAGTATGACAAGAGTAAAAATCCATCAACATGGAGAGGTACAATAGTAAAGACAAGGCAATTAGGCTCTGAATCATTAAAGTGATTGTTTAGAAGTGTACTGAGGATGATTAAGCTGTAGCTACTGATTTAAATTTATATGCATGTTTAACCTTTTCATTGAGTTATGGTCCTACTGGTCCTAATAACTAAAAGCTGCCTTAAAGTCCTGGGAAAAACAGCAATTGCATAAGCAAGATATTTGGGTGGTTTTTTTGTTTGAGTTTTGTTTTTCTTTCTTATCTTCTCTAAAACTGTTTGAGAAAGGAAACGTGAGTGTAATAGAGATGATAAATCTGCTGTATTTATTATTTGGGGACAGCAGAAAAAGGCAAATAAGTTTGAAGTAAATAAGTTTGGAAAAACAAGACAATAATGTCTTATGGTGTTAATGTAGCACCATTAACATTGGAATTCACTCAAAATGTTTATTTAGCATGAAAAGGGCACAAAACTCAAAAAAAAAGGAAAAAATAAACCAAAAAACAACATTATTTGAAACGTTTGGAATCATGTTAAATAAATACAATTGCTCTAACCAGATTTTCAGGTGAAGGCTGACTGCTGGGGTTAGATATTACTGGTCTTACTGGTGTCTGTATTGCAGTTAGTGTGGGGTTTCCTGAAGAACCTCGTACTGATCACTACAGAAATACCAGATACTGGTCTGATATGGCATCACACAACATGAATTCTTAACTATCATACCCATGCATGTGTTGTGCAAAGCAAGAGGAGATGTTCTTTGTTACCAAGGTCCTTCCCAGGAACTTTGTAACCCAGAGACTGAAGCTACTTGGGGTTTACAAGGGCTTTGCTCCGCTGCTGATGCAAACTGTGTTAAGAGCTGACCCTTTTTGGGAGTGAGAACTGAAATGTAACCAGGATACCAGCTTACCAAACAGCTGGCAGACCGGGAAGGTTACAAGAGGTTACACTGGGGAGCCTCACAAAGTTCATAGGTCTGGTTTATTCTCCAGATGGAGCAGAATTTAAACTCAATCAGCTCCCCAAAAGCATGTGCTGCCCTGGGGATGCGGGTCTCGGGTGGTAGGTTGGTAGTGGGGAGCGTGACTCTTCCCCTTTTTATGAAGAAACAATTTTAAGATATAGACGCTGGGAAATTCGGCCTTTCTCCCTTTCTTTTTGGTATTAAAAGTACTGAAAATCCACGGCTTGCTCTGCAAACCCATCGAGATCCCGCCAGTGACATCTACTGGTTGAAGGGTTTCACCATCGCGTTCCTACGTGTCCTTGGACACCAGCTGTTATGACCTGCTCCCTCGGAGATATCTCCAACTTTCACCAAAATATTTTTAGAGAGATAGAGTTTGTTTTGTAATTACTGTACCCATAAACCTGGGGAGTATTTTAATCTCATGCACACTTCCATCTTGCTTTCTGAATCCTTATTTATACTCTGTGTGTAAGGCATGGAAGACAGAAATGAGTAAGCCACACAAACTTTAATTCTTCTTTCAGGGTTTCAGCCTTACAGAAATGACATTGACAGACATCCAGACTTCACAAAAAAAGTTCATATTGGGCTAAAAGTGCTTCCTGGATGTCATGTAGTCATGTCCAACAGCCAACAGGTAGCATATTTGTGATTCCTTCCTTCCTTCCTTCCTTCCTTCCTTCCTTCCTTCCTTCCTTCCTTCCTTCCTTCCTTCCTTCCTTCCTTCCAGGCAGGGCACAAATCTGGCACTTTTCCTCAGTTCATCTGCCCTGTGACACTGTCCAGGACACTGCCAAAACCCCCATTTACACTCATTCCCCCTGGGCCTGGCCCTCCCTGCCCTGGGCACCAGCTCCTCTTCAGCTCTCCTGGAGCCCCTCAAGGGACTGGAAGGGGTTCTGAGGTCTCCCTGGCACTTCCTCTTCTCCAGACTAAATCACATCAACTCTCTCAGCTTCTCTTTGTAGGAGAGGTTCTCCAGCCCTTGGTTCATCTCCATGGCCTCTTCTGGCCTCCATCCAGACATTCCCTCTACTTCAGAACACCCAACATGAGATGCTTAATTCCAAAAATGCTGACTTTGGAACTCTATCTGTCTTTGATTGAACATTATATGTTGGTTTATATAGCATTGTTACTGTAACAGCTGCATTTGTGGGGCATCTTTAACTTGTACAGTATATTTTTCCAGTTATTATCAGTTATTTAGGATATATATATCACATATGCCCCTATTAAAAGCAAAAATACACTGAGACGTGGGTGTATCAATATCCTCCATTGATACTGTCCAACATACATCTGGAAAGCACCACGTGCCAGGCTGGTGTTCTTAGTCTCACCATTAATGTGTTTGCAAAGATCTTCCTATGGGGGTGGGTCACCAGTCAGCACCAGAGGGGTGGGAGCCTCTCTCAAAGGCTGAGCTGTGTTTCACATCCACGTCTCACCCAAAGGTTTCGTGCATCGCTCGCGGCGGGGAGTGAGAGGATCTGTAGGAGACCAGACTGTGGATGGAGGCTCAGAGACCAGTAAAGCTATGGTGTATTTATTGTGTTCATGCTCTAGAGCAATGCTGGTGGACAGTGGGATGCTCTGCTGACACCTACTCCTATTCTGCTGGATTCCTTCTTAACGCCCCAGCCCTAACCAGAGGAGTCCTCAGGGAATCCTGCTGTGCTGGGCCTTGGTCTCCATGACCACGTGTGACTCTGTGACCATCTGGGTGGCAGCACTCTGAGTAAATTGTCTGTCAATATAAACCTTGCACAAGAGATCAGAGGGCAGAAGAGATCTACTCCAAATGACAGCACTTTCAGGGTTAAACAGTGCAACTGTCAAAAACTAATTAGTAAATCGGTGTCCTCCTTCGTTGAAGATAAGCCTTGGATACATTACTAAAGTCATAAATGAAATATAACTAAATAATTTAAGCCAAAATCATAAACATTAAAAAAGAAAGGTATTTCAGCATGAATCAACAGTCAGGACATGTCCCTCAATTATTTCTCCTCCAGTAATTGTTCTATAAACTGTCCTTCACATAAACCTCACATGAACACCTGTGATGGAAAGGGGGATTTAGCTGACAGGGCACTCAGAGGCCACGGCTTAAGGCTACAGCAAGTCCAGATTCGTGTTTCTCATGGCCATGAGGCTGAGCCAGGGCTTGCAGGAGGCTGTCTCAGAAACAGAGCAGTGCTGCCCACCTAACTCACCACGAAGGCGGTCGCACGCCTCGGCCTGGTCCAGTCCGTGTTCCAGGTTAATCTGTAATTAGTCCCATCATTAATGATTATGGAACCAAGGGCTAAGTGCATATCTCCACGACACGTTTCTTTAGCAATAAGGGCAAGTGTGCCAATGCATCTGTTTGTGGAGCTGTGCTGCAAACTGCAAATCACCAACCCCTGACAAGAAAGTTGTGCTGGGGGTGGTGGTGGTGGTGGGTTTGTTTGGTTTCTTTTAACCTGCACCAGCCACACCTCGATTCCACTGCTGGGGTTGTCCAGCTCCAGGGGGGCAGGAATGGGTTTTGGCTTTGCTGTGACTAGACCCACATTCTCACCCATCCTGGCTGCCAGATTAAAGCTTGTGGCCAAGGCATAAATTAAAGGAACCTCAAGACAGCTCTGAACTGCAGCGGTGGGAAGGACAGATGAAGAGCAAAGAGGCATAAAGATGGTTTTTTTGCATATTCCTCTGCTAATCAGTGCTGATCCTCAGACAACCTTCAGAGAGGGAGCTAATATTTTAGCACAGCTAAGGCTGGCTTTGGTTTGAGATTGACAGTTTTAGGGAAGGACAGATAATGGAGGTTTCTGTTTCTGCTTATCAGAGGTAAAGCACAAGCAGAGCAAGCGTTGCTATTCTTCCTCTATACCTCAAAGCCACACCTCCACACTTAGGCATGATAAAAACAGCTTAAGTATTGCAAAACACCTTTTGCTTGCTCTCCCAGGGGCTCGAGGTGAGGAATTCTCAATTTACAGATGTAAAGTCTGGTCTAAATACATTTGAGAACAACTTACAGCAAATGGCAGACAAGAGCAAGGCAGCAAAAAAGACATCCCAGCTGCAAATTCATTTTTGCCTATTTAGGGAATATCTCTCTGGCCTTCCAGTTGCTGCTGATCACTGCTTCCTTGGAGCTGGGGCTGGTGCTCAAAGGGCATTGAACTGATGTGGAGTGGCAAAGGGAGAGGGAGAGGCGAGGAGAGGAAGGAGAAGAGGGAGAAGTCTCTAACCTGGGTTGTTGTTGTTGTGGTTCCTGTGAGTATGAGCAGCAATGCAAGCGAGGAAGAAGAAATGTGCTGCCAGGAAGGGCCAGGAGAGAAGCTCCTACCAGTGCCTGCTAGCTTAGCTGCACCATCAAACTCCCATCAGACCACAGCTCAGTGGATACCTCAGCAGCCTAAGCTTGAAGTGCCAAACAGAAGAAATCCCACTTTCCACCACCTCATCTCTCTTTTTACTGCTTTCACATGGCCCCCTGCCTCATGCCATAAAGCACATTTCAACTCCTTGGCCATGCACTGAACTGGACTGGAGAGCAGGTCAGGATGAAAAAGTAGATAGGGTTAATTACAGAAAAGTTCCCTTTTTATTTTTGTTTTTGTTTTGTTTTGTTTTTTGTTTGTTTTAAAGTATTTGTTGAGCTACAGTTTGTATCTAAGACAATAGGTGATAAACATTTAGTTTGGTGGTTAAAACTACTCCAAGCTCAGCACTGCCTCTTCAGTTTGGCTTGTTGAGATGGTGTGTGTCAGGCTGGAGCTAGGTGGGACAACTGGTGTGGTTTAGGACTCTTTTTTGTCCTCATGGTGTTGCTGGGGACATAATTTGGGCACACAAATAAGCATTTGGGTAAAATATTCAGGTACTACTTCAATCAGTCACAAAAAAAAAATTAAAAAAATTCCCCACCTGTGGCCTGAGGTCTCTGCTGCAAATTGCATTAATGCAAAAGGCTTATAAGAACGAATGGTAATAAAATATTAATAAAGAAGACAATAATAAAATTTAGACAAAATAATAAAGAGCTGGTTCTAGACCTACTTCCTGAAAGGAAGTAAATTAACTGAAAATGGAGCTTGGAGATTTATTAAAAAATCATTAAATGCTGAAGTTGTGGTGAATTGTATTAACCATGAGTTTTAACTACTGCTGTTGCCTAGATTGTTTGTTATGATTTAAGACTCATCCTCCCACAGTGCATAGAATTTACTGTAGAAAATAGGCTGACTGATGTCAATGGAGATGCTTAAGCACTAGCACTGTTAGTGGTGGCAGTGTTAGATGTGAATGGCTTCATATCTTATTAACTATCTATGAATGATCAGATTTCCTTCAAAACATTCAGGAAGGACTGCAGAAGTAAAAGCTTGGGTTTTAGGTATTTTAAAAAGGCTTTTCAACTGTAAGTTTATGCACCAAGACTTAAAAGTCTTGCTCAAAATACTTAACTGTGCAACAAAATAGAAGCAGTCAGGAAAATTAATGGGTGCAATGCAGATTTTGTGACAATCTACATTAGAATTTGTATTTCTTAGGGCCAGTTATTAATCATCCAATTACCTTCAGAATTAGAAGAGTTTTCTGCAGTGGAAGCTGACTTAGGAGATGTAGTTTTACTCTGTATATTCATAATACTTTATTAGCAGCATTTTCCAATAATTTTGTCTGTTTTCTTTGGTGTCACTGAAGGAAAAAACCTCCTGAAATTACCAGTACCAGAACACTTAACCTGCTAATGTCACCAGTACCTCACTGTGGTCTCTTGCAAGGCTCAGTGGTATTCCCCAAGACCATTCAGGTGACCTTCTACTCCTAAACCAGTCTATTTGCATTTCACCTGGTGCCTACAGGAGGTGGGCCTGGGTTACCATCTGCCTTCTCAGGTGGCTCTCCTATGCCTATGTGGTCATCTTATCAGACCCATACTGCCCACCTTTGAATCCAGTTTCCCTGCATTTCTTCTGCCTGTGGTCATGTCTAGTTATCTATTTATGTCATCAATTGAATATCCTGAAGTTTTACTGGTGGTGTGGGTGAGAAGGTGTTAAAGGAGCACATAACTGAGGGCAAAGACTGGGATTTTGAAGACTTGAACTCTAAGGCTATTGATGTGATTCTGAAGATGAGTGTTTCAGTTTGCAGGTGTAGTCTGAGTGTGGACATCTAGAGTGGCCTCCCCTGCTTCTGTCCTCCAGCAGCACTGTGAGGTCACCACAGCTGGCTCTTGTATTTGGGCAGAAATCTATCAGGTTTATCTTTCCAATGTACATAATTTTCCTGATCCAAATGTATTCTATACAAATATTTTGTCTTACACTTATTGGGAGAATCAACATTTATGAAGTTATACTGTTTCTCACTTATATATGTGAGCAATAAAGATAATCATAGAATCACAGAATGATTAGGGTTAGGGTTAGAAGGGTCTCCCAGAGGTCATCTAGTCCAACCCCCTGCAAGAAGCAGGGACACCCCCAACTAGATCAGCTTGCTCAGGGCCTCATCCAACCTGGCCTTGAACGTCTCCAGGGATCCAGGGGCATCCACCACCTCCCTGGGCAACCTGTTCCAGTGCTCCACCACTCTCACAGCAAAGAACTTTTTCCTAATCTCCAATCTAAATCTCCCTCCCTCTATTTTAAACCCTTTATCACCCCTTGTCCTGTCACAACAGGCCCTACTGAACAGCCTCTCCCCATCTTTCTTGTAGGCCCCCTTGAGGTCCTGGCAGAGCGCTAGAAGGTCTCCCCGGAGCCTCCTCTTCTCCAGGCTCAACAGCCCCAACTCTCTCAGCCTGTCCATATTCCACATTCTGTACGTATCAATTTGAAAAAGAAAGGAAAAGAAGACAAGACAGCCCATGTCTAGAGGCAGCAAATTATCCATTTAAGCACTTGTTAAAAAATGTCAGTCTTGCTGCTGCTTTTCCTTAGGTCTGGTTATCATCATGACTCAATATGACTCCTTTCCTCAGACTCCTTTGCTGTTATTTTAGACAGCCTGCACAACATTTTTCATGGAAGAGTGGTCCAAGGTGAAATAATCTTGCTTCAGATTTTCCCTGGCAATCAGAATATGGAACTCATTAATTGGATCTCATTGAGTACTGACACTGCTAGTGTGAAGAACAACATCATACCTTTGAGGAACAAGGAGAAAAGTCACTCACCAGTCTTTAAAGCAAATATAAGGTCATCAAACTCCTGTGATTCCTCATCAGCAACCAGTGAGCTGGTACTAAATCCTCCAGAAGGGTGGAAAACATTGCCATTCTGTGGACTCTGCTTAAAGGTAGCACTAGCTTGACTAGCAGGCTGCAAGGATGCTCTCTCCCAGTCTGCAGGGACCTGCAAAGTTCAAAAAGGCACAGAAACGCAGTAATTGTCAAAACTATACTGCAGAAATCAAAAACTATGGCCAAAGCCAAACTCCAGACTAAAGGAACCAGCTATTTTGTCACTTCTGCAGTGACCTAGTCCTTTCTTTCTTTTTTCTTTACCTTCCCTTCTCTCCCTTTTCTCTTTCCTTTCCCCCTTCTTTTCCCTTTTTTCCTCCCTCCTCCCATTTTTTTCCTTTTCCCTTTTCATTTCTTTCTCTGTATATATTTAGTATATATTATACATATATGTAATTGAGTTACAAGTCACTTAAACTTGTGTTTGTTATGCTGGTCCTACCCATCTCAAAAAGCTGAAAAAATATTGCTATTTCTGAATGTTACCCCCTGATTTGAAGAGCTTTGCCTCAAAGCTCCTCTTCCTGGGCTCTGCTTCTCCTTTCCATAGGCACTAATCATCATTACTGTACATTATATGATCTACAGCTGGCACCCTACTGCTTCCCACATTTACCAACACAATATTACAAAGTAATTTTATAGTCTTTGAAGGTTCTGGCATAAGGTATACAGCCTTAATGATTTCATCTCAACTTTGCTACAGCTCATCTGACACTTCTGTTGAAGGTGGAGCTCCACAAATAAAATGAGAAAAGAGGTGTTTTAAAAATATCTATTCCTTCCTTAATGTCAAGAAAAGCCAAAATGCCAAACTCTTAAAAAATTTATAGTTTTTTGGCACTCAGACCATATATTTTTGGTTTATTGCTCTTCCACTGTTTGGTTGCTCAGGAACATGAAATCTGCCATGTAGACACTGGGAGCTGTGCTGGCTACTAAACTGGGGGGCCAGGCACCACGTTAAGCGAGATGCTAAGAAGTTGAATCAATTTTCTGGTCTGCCAGGAGGCAGCTGAGGAGCTTTAAAAACCAAGGGGAAACTACAGTCAAGCTGGTAAAGCAATGGGAAAAAGAGCTGCCAGGTGAGCAGGTTGGTTTCCACAAATAGTTATTACTGGAACTGTGAAGTTCCCTTGAAACACTTCAATTCCATCAAATCAAGATTGTTTTTCCCTTGGAAAAAAAAGGTTTAGCTGGAAAATTTAAATTAGTTCTGTCAATATGCACATTTATATAGCAGCAACAGCCACCCTGCTTTACTGCAGGGAGTGAAAAGTGATTCCAGCAACAAAGAGATTGAAAATCACAGACTCACAGGCAGGTTTGAGTGGGAAGGGCCCCAGACACCCCCAGCACCCCAGGGTGCCCCACGCCCCATCCAACTC
>VXBZ01006705.1:0-13274 GCA_013399135.1 Heliornis fulica
ATTTCTCCCCCCCAGGACAGTAAGGCAGACCTGGGTTTTCATAAGCAGTGGCATGTGGAGAAAGAAAGGTCCTTAGCTGAAATAATTCTCAATTCAACCCCTGGGCAGCCTGTCCCAGGCTCTGTCACCCTCACTGTGAACAAGTTCTTTCTCACATTGGTGCGGAACTTCCCATGGTCCAACTTGTGGCCATTGCCCCTTGTCCTGTCCCCACAGGCCACTGAAAAGAGATTGACCATCTCCCTTTGTCTGCCACACTTCAGATATTTGTACACATTGATGAGATCCCCTCTCAGTCTTCTCCAGACTGAACAGCCCCAGCTCACTCAGCCTTTCCTCACAGGGGAGATGCTCCAGGCCCTTCATCATCCTTGTGGCCTCTGATGGACTCTTTCCAGGAGAAAACCATCCATCAATTATTTCTGTTACAAATGTATCGACCTCACTGACATGGTCAGATATTATTTTCCTTTTTAACTCCTTTTTACTTCTTTTATAACTAGTAAAACAGCACTGAATTAAGAAGAAATCACTAGAGAAGTTTCTGAGTGCCTCAGCAATCCACTACAAACTTTAATCACAAGCACCAATGCACTTTTAGTGCCATTTTCATGTTATTCCAGCTGAAAACAGAGGTGGGATAAAGCAAATGACACAAGACACAAAAAAAAAACCTACACCAAATGCACAGGCTGCCTTTTCTGGTAGCCATAACTCCAAGTAGTTGCATCAGAGGACAGAAGTGCACCCTTAAATACTAGAGATGTTGAATGTCACTCATATGCATGCACATACTTGTGCATATGGAAAATATGGGAAAAATGCAATCTATTACAAATTGATTTTTCAGTACTTTCACAATAACTAAATGCATTTGGGAGCTTGACTCATGGTCTGCAACCGTGAACACTGGAGACATCCCAGCTGTACATGGGAAGAGTGAGCCCTGGTCCTCTGTGCATCTGAAGGCACCCAACGAAACCGTCCCTGTGCCTGGAGCAGGAAGTCATGTGGCTTATCCTGGTAAGACCAAATAGCACATGTCTATCAAACAGCATCAGAGCTGTCTGAAACTGGGAATTTAGATGATGGAAACCTGATTTCTGTGGGCAGCAAATTCACTCAGGTCATTCTCACCAACATCATGAATGGGTAAGTGGGATTTACACACATCTGGACACATCTGGCTTATACAGAACATTGAGAAGAAATGTTCTTGCATTAATTAGGCATTTTTCTAGTAGTTGCTTGGTACTGAATGGAAAAAAAAAACCCAAACCCTATGATCCAACCTGTCAAAAGCCAGTAAAGTGATACTGTAGTGATGGATTTCAAGGCAAGCCCATTGCTCGATCATCATGGACACCTCCAGAAGAGTCTACACGCAGCAAAAGGTTTAAGACCCAGTGCTGATCTGCTGTGTCCACCCTCAGCCCACTCCTGCACTGTGGCCAGAAGGATTTGAAAGCACCGGCAGAGAGACCGAACAGTTTTTTGAACCCCCAAAACCCAGTTGTAGTTTCAGGGTACAAAGAGGACTTACCCACACACCCACTCCTCCACAGAAGGAGAAGAGGGAGCCCCCTTGGAGTAAGGGCATGAAATTGGTCAGGATGAAAATGTTACCCACTGAAGATGTCGACCTGAAGCTCCCTTGCAGCAGCCTGATGCAAGCAGCCGTGTGAGCGGCATCGCTAGATATCCGTAACCAGCTACAGCGTCCCTCTGGATACACACAGGATCAGCTTCCTCCCCGTGACATCTACTCAGTGTTTCTGGACACCTGATTAACTGTTTGTATTTCACCCAGCTCCCACACATGGGAAAATATAAAAACATTTTTAAAAAGGAGAAGTTTCACTCAGTTTGAGAGTCAAAGGTGAGGTGTGATGGTTGGACTTGATGATCCAAAATCCCTTCCAACCAAGACAATTCTGTGATTCTATGATTACAGTTCTACAGCTAAAAGTGAGATGAGTATCTGTGATGTTTGAGTATTTGCTGCAGTGTATTTATTAGAAAAGCTTTAACAGCTTGCACCATCACACAGCCAAGCAACCCAAACTGGGAGTTTTACTCTAGGAGTAATCCTCACTAGGGGCAATGAGTCACTCCACATCACCCAAATTAAGGACCCACAGCAAACTGCAATCATGATTCTCCTCGAGTTTTTGTTCAGTTTGGGCATGACATTTGATAATATGGAAGTAAAATCGATTTTTTTATTATTTAGAAGTAGGGGGAAAAAGTCACATTATATTAGAAAGCTTGTCAGGAACATTCCTGAAGATACTTAAGGATCCTATAGCAACATCTTTTGCTTTTCTAGTTGTTTATTTTTTATATATATGGAGAGGTTTTGATCTGGGAACAATAGATGTACCAGAGCTGTTTTTTGGAAGGAATTCTTGCTGAGATCTGCCCTTTTCTGGGTACTTTGTCTACAAGTGCTGGCAAAGAAATTCAGAGAGTTTCAGAAACAGCGTTACTCTCATTTGCAGACAAACAGAAAATGACAAAGGTTTAGCTACAACAGATTTTCAAGAGAAGAGATGAAAAGAAGAAAGAGGAAAAAAAAAACCCAAACCCTCTGCACTGACACTCTGGGAAATCAAGCCTGTAAAATAAAAGGGTCTGAGCCGGCTGGGCTGGATTTTTTGCTGCACGGTGCCTGTGATAAAAGCTCGTGGAGAAATAAGAGAATGATCTGGTTCTCTCAAATGATGAGCAAATGCCATATGTTTCCATCTCCAGATGATTTCACAAAGAACAGCTTCCTTTGGTGAAAGGATCAAGCACCTCCATGTGTTGGGGATTTAACGTACAAACAACGACGACAATTCCACACTGCAGGTGCTGTCCTGGCTATAGTGTAATGTACATCTATAGTGTAGATGTACTTATGGCTCTACACAATCTAAAGTAAAAAATACTAGTAAAAAAAAATGGAAGGGGTGTATTCCTTCCATTCATCTCATTAACAAAACATATATTCCCAATTAATTTTTAAAATAGCCTGTCATTTCTTTTCATATATACCATACCTAAATTCAGCTAAAAGCGAATTTCTAAATTTATAAGAGCTAAAGCTCTTGTAAAAAACACACTCTGACAGCTGCCTGGCGTGTCTATTGGAAAATTAAAACAGGAGCCCACTATAAATAAAGAAATCTGGACATTGAGCAGAGAAATAATCCACCAGACTGTGAATAGGAGAGGATGAAAAAAACCACACAAGCCTGAACTGCCACAGTACTCTCCTGCCTTGAACTTGGCTTGGTTTGCTTTGATAAATGTCAATCCCAGGCTTGGGAAAAGCCTCACTGGAAAAGCAGGCCGCTCTTCCACGCGGTGTCGGCGTGGTCTTCGCCTGGTCTAAACAGTGACAACTGATGGAACTGTGGGGACCTGGGGCACACGCCTGCTCTCAGGAACTGGCCCACGATCTCACGTGCTTCCAGCAGAAGGTCAGCTCTCGTGCCCAGCAGGCCAAACGTGTCCTGGGCTTTGGCCAGCAGGTTGGGGAGGGGATTCTCCCCCTCTGCTCCACTCCTATGAGACCCCACCTAAAGTCTTGTGTCCAATTCTGGAGTCCCCAACGTAGGAAGGACATGGAGCTGTTGGAATGGGCCCAGAAGAGGCCAGAGATGATCCAAGGGCTAGAGCATCTCTCCTGTGAGGACAGACTGAGAGAGCTGGGGCTGTTCAGCCTGGAGAAGAGACGACTCCGGGGAGATCTTAGAGCCCCTTCCAGTCCCTGAAGGGGCTACGAGAAAGCTGGGGAGGGACTTTTGAGAAGGGCCTGGAGTGACAGGACAAGGGGAAATGGTTTTAAATTGGAAGAGGGTAGATTTAGGGTGGATCTTATGGGCAAATTCTTCCCTCTGAGGGTGCTGAGGCCCTGGCACAGGCTGCCCAGGAAAGTGGTGGCTGCTCCCTCCCTGGAGATGCTCAAGGCCGGGTTCGACAGGGCCTTGAGCAGCCTGGTCTGCTGAAGGTGGACCTGTCTGTGGCACGGGGTGGAGCTTGGGGGGCTTTAAGGTCCCTTCCAGCCCAAACCAGTCTGTGATTCTGTGATTCTATGATCCCTCAGGCAAAAGCCATGTTCTCCTTCAACTTCAGGCACAGGCTTGCTCCGAGTTGCCATCACCAGCCCCAGCCATGTCAGCCGGTCAGTCAGCACAAAGGGGACAGCAGAGGCACAACAACCTTCCACAGCATCCAAAGCCTGTTCAGGCCCCTGCTCAGGCGTGTTTTCCTCACCTAAGGATGCAGCATTCCAGTCTGAAGTATTGGAAGACAAAAGCAAAGAAGCAGAGAAGGGAAAGTACTTGTCTCTGCTGGATCTAGGTGGTCAGAAGAGTGATGTAACCACAGATCTCTGCCAATCTTCCTACCCAGAGTGAAACCAGTAGTGTTTGTTACAGAAACACTTTATACAACCATACCACAGAACTTTGTCAGTTTTCAAGCTTGTTTTCTGCTGAATTCACATGCCTGAAAGTTGGCACCCTCTCAACATGGCCCTGTAAGCACAGGGGATGGAGTGGGACAAGAGGAGAGGACACAGGACATGCCATCACCCTCTTTCAGTTGCATGAAAAAGGAGGGGATGTCGTAAGAGATGGGTCCGTACAGAGAGGTTTGCAGCCAGGATGTCCCTGGACCCAAGTGATGCCTTGTGAGATCCTATCAAGTAAAGGTGATGTTCAAATCAGCTGGAGGCCTCCTACACATCCAACACAAACCCTGCCTCAGATTGACAGGAGACCTTCTCAGGGGGGTTGTGCTGGCCATAAAGGAGCTGCTTTCTGCTTTAAAGCTGATTTTCCAAACCCTACTTGCTTGCCCAGCTAATTAAACAGACCCAACACAAACCAGTGGGAACCATCAAAGTAAAAGATTTTTCTCCCTGTGATTTTTTTTGCTGACAGAAACAAAACAATGAAAAAACTCTTCCAAGAACAGGTTAAGAGGGATCAACAAATACCAGCTGCTAATGAAGCGTGCTGCTTTAGCTATCCTGTTGCCTTATGTTCAAGGACCAGGATGTCTCCAAACATCTCCTGCATGCAGATCAGAGGAACGTTATTGACAGCAGTAGGACAGACATGCTGTGATTACAGCAGCTTCCTCGAGCATAGGCACAACACTCTTGCAGTGTAAGGACATTACTAAAACCAAAAGAGAGATGAATCCAACATAAGTGTGTTTAGGCCGATTCAGCATCCTGAGGACATGCCTCTGACAGCAGACAGTGAGAACAGAGAAAAGTCAGCTGCCTTCAAGTCCCTTGAACTTAAAGGATTGAGTTGACGGGTCTCAAAGGGGATGGCAAGTCCAGGGGAACATCACAGAGTGGTCAGTAACCACCACAGAGGGAGAAGTAGGAGGTACATGTAGATGTCATGAGGAGCACTGGAAAAAAGTACATTTTTTTTATGAAGAAGAGGAGACTGAGGGGTCACTTCATCTACGTCTATAAATATGTAAAGGGTGAGTGTCAGGAGGATGGAGCCAGGCTCTTCTCAGGGATGGCCAGTGACAGGACAAGGGGCAATGGGTCCAAGCTGGAACATAGAAAGTTCCATCTTAATATAAGGAGGAACTTTTTTCCCTGTGAGGGTGCCAGATCACTGGAACAGGCTGCCCAGAGAGGTTGTGGAGTCTCCTTCTCTGGAGACATTCCAGGCCAATCTGGAAACAGATCCTGTGTGATTTGATCTAGGTGATCCTGCTCAGGAAGGGGATTGGACTGGATGATCTTTCAAGGTCCTTTCCAACTCCTATAATTCTGATACTCTGTGATTATCTTCTCCCCTCTCCTGGGGACCCTGGATCACCCTTTGGAGGAAGAAGACTGAGGCAGCATGGAGTGTGGACTCATGTCAGATAGCCCCAACAGGAGAACACCAGAGTCTCCCTACAGCCTCAGCCCAACACTTCAGAAACAAGAAAAACTCTCTCCCTTCATCGAGACTCTTCTCCCCTTGAGGACCAGGAACTGGTTTCAGCATGACACAGATTGTTTTCCCCCAAAGGGGAAGCAAAACATTCTCTTTTCTGGGTAAAACTTACTGTAAATTTGACCTCTGCGTCCAATGCCCTGCAGGGTCATCTCCCTCCAGTACACCAGAGTCTGAGATGCCTTGAAAAGAAAAATGATCCTCAACTAGAAATCTAGATGATTTACAAAAGCCTGGCAGGAAAAACTCTCCTAGGAGAGACCTCTGAGGTGTGCAGCTAGAAGCCATCTACAACCACCAACCATTCATCACCTCAGGAAAACCCGGAGGCACGGTGCTTGCACTGAGAACCTGACGATGCAAAGTTGTGCTCCTCACGTTCCATCATTTAATCAGTCATTTAATTGAACAACAGGATTACTCCAGGGAGTACACAAGCTTTGCCTTCCCACACGGCGTCGGCGTGAATACAAGCGCAGATAATCACACAGGAGCTGCAGAAGGTCTTTGCCCGGGAGACCAACAAAGCTGTCAACACACAGCCTTATTTTTTTCTTTTTTTACAGTGTGTACAAAGCTACAAAAATGATTAGTAGCTTCTGTTAGTATAAAAATTAACTTTTTAACCAGAGGGTTTTACTTTGTTTTCTTAAGTAACACAAAAAAGCACTATTGTTTCTAATCAAATCTGGAAAATTTGGTGCCAAAGACAGACCCGCATTTCTGAGGCTTCCTTCGGATTTCTGTGGAATAAACACTTCACCCAGTTTATATAAAGAGCTTAATTTTTTTTCTTTTTTAATCTCCCTCAGACATATATTACTGTGCTACTGCCTGGCACAGAGCAGACAAACAGACTTGCTGAAGTGATATATTTCTGTGCAAACACTTGATTATTGTACGGGCAGGAGATTTGATTACTTCCTCCCTGGGGATGCTTTCTGTAGTTAGATACCTTTCTGCAGCTAAGGATTGGCTTATTTCATTTCCTTGGTGAATAAAAGTATCTAATCCATGTGGAAGTAAACAGCCCCAATCCCAGGCCCTGCTGTTATCTACCCAGCAAGGAGCTATGGGCATAGCGGTGCTCGCCCACGGCCTCTCAGTGGGAAGCTGGGGAAGGACTGCACAACATCCCCCACAACATCCTTCTCTCTCAGTTAGAGACTGATAGATTTGATGGGTGGACTGTTTAGTGGACAAGGAAGTGGCTGGATGGTTGCATCCAGAGAGTGGTGGTCAATGGTTCTAAGTTTAGATGGAAGATGTTGAGGAGTGATGTTCCTCAGGGGTCTGTGCTAGGACCGGTGCAGTCTAATATAAAGATATTAGATATCTTTAATGATATTAACAAAGGGATGAGCACACCTTCAGCAAGTTGGCAGATGACACCAAGCTGAAGGGTGAGGTTAATGTGCCAGAGGGAAATGATGCCATCCAGAGGGACCTGGACAGGCTGGAGAAGTGGGTCCAGGTGAACCTCAAGAGGTGCAACAAAGCCAAGGGCAGGGTCTTGCCCCTGGGTCGGGACAACCCCCGTTATCCACACATGTTAGGAAATGGTGTGCTGGAAAGCAGCCCTGAGGAAAAGGACTTGGGGGACTCGTGGGTGAGAAGCTGCACACGAGCCACCAATGTGCATCTGCAGCCCAGAAGGCCAACTGCATCTTGGGCTGCATCCCCAGACTCCACCCCCAGAAGAGAAGGCTCTGGTGGGACCTTATAGCGGCCTTCCAGTCCCTGGAGGGTTCCTGTAAGAAAGTTGGGAAGAACTATTCACAGGGGCATGGAGCTGTAGGACAAGAAGTGATGGTTTTAAACTGGAAAGGGGAGATTTAGGGTGGGTATTAGAACAAAGTTCTTCCCTCTGAGGGTGGTAGGTCACGGGCCCAGGTTGCCCAGACAGATGGTGGAGGCCCCATCCCTGGAGACATTCAAGGTCAGGCTTGATGGGGCTCTGAGCAACCTGATCTAGTGAAGATGTCCCAGCTCACTGCAGGAGGTTGGACTAGGTCCAACATTTGAAGGTCTCTTGCAATCAAATGCATTCAATGATTCTATGACTACATGGTTCCCTACTGGAAAACGAATGAGAAAACATCAATAAAGATGAACTTGCAGAGTCATGTTTGCTTATTAAAAAAATTAAGCAGGCAGCCTCCAAAGCTGGGAACATTTCATGTGAAAGTGATGTTACTCAGGATCCAGAATGGGGTTTATGCAGAAGCTGCAGTTCTCTGGCGTGGATTTCAAGCACCACCACAGCAGCAGAGCTACTCCAAACACGTGGCAATATTAACATTTCATGCTGAACACCAGGCTAGAGCTGTCCTCGCTACCAAACCTACTGTTTAGTCCCATCTGAGAGATCTCCCAGGAAGAGTCCATCCCAGGGCACATCCCCGCTGGTTTATGGCAGACAAGCACTGCACAGCAAATTAAGCTGATTCTGGCTTTCTGTGAATGTGTAGCACAAAAATGGCCTGGTAAAGCCTCATTTCCTTTGAACACCCCTGAATCTTTGCATGGGGATGTCATATGGTACTTGCCATCCACAGCATTGCCTACACTCTGGAAAAGAGGGGATGTTCTCCAGGAAAGACATGATTTTCAGTAGAAACCCAACGTTGAGCACAATGGAAGGATAGTAAGCCAGCAGTGTGCCCTCGTGCCCAAGAAGGTCAATGGCATCCTGGGGGCATTAGAAAGGGTGTACCTAGTGGGTCAAGAAAGGTCCTTCTCCCACTCTACTCTTCCCTGCCCTGATGAAACCACACCTGGGATATTGTGTCCAGTTCTGGGCCCCTCAATTCCAGAAGGACACAGAACTCCTTGAAAGACCCCAGCACAGGGCCACCAGGATGATGAAGGGAGTGGAACACCTTCCTGCTGAGGACAGGCTGAGGGANGAGTCTCCTTCTCTGAGGACATTCAAGACCAATCTGGACACATTCCTGTGTGATCTGATCCTTGTGCAACCCTGCTCAGGCAGGGGGTTGGTCTGGATGATCTCTCAAGGTCCCTTCCAGCTCCTGACGCTCTGTGAGTCTGTGATTCTGTGAGGGGGCCAACACCCACTGCCACATATCAAACCCCAAAGAGACACATCAAATGCTGCCAGCAGAAAACAGAAACACCACAACAACTGCCACAGGAAAGAGCAGACAAGAGACTTGAAGCTGAGTTAGCGTGTGGTTGCACACACCCGCAGTATCTAGCACGAGCAAGGAATGAGGCGTCCCTTCAGACAGGGACACTGCCCTGATGTCCCCATCTTCCCCGTGTCACGCCGCATGCCAAGACACATTCCCCCCAGCCTGCAGATCCACAGACCCGTTTAGCACTTCACAGGCACAAGCTAAAATGTCTTTGCTGCTTGTAATTCCTGTGCCAGGACCTGGTGCCCTGGCCTGGTCCCTGTAAGGCTTCCCAGAACTGAAGTGCCTGAACTAATACTTCAGGTGCTTGGAGAGCAGGTGGGCAGCGCCTCACTGAGTGAGAAAGCCGCAGCCTAATGGAATGAGAAAGGGATGAGAGGACTTAGACCAGCTCCTTTCCCTTTGAAGATGAGGCCACCGAAGTAAAAGATGAAAATAAATGATTTGTAACAGCAGTTGCAAGATGAGGCTCAGGCAACAGAAAAACACTTATATTGGATGAGTTCTTCCTTCCATGGCAAGCTGCTTCCTCCACCCTGCAAAGCAATGCAAACAAGTGACAGAGTAGTGGTGACAGGTGACATCAACATCTTTATCCTGCCTCAGAGGGGCCAAGAACATGCAGGGATAAAGGTGCTGAGGAGCCTGTTAACAGATGGTGTCGTAACCACCGGAGCAAGAGGCATCTAAATTAGACCCAGGCTGGGATCAAAACCATGTCACATCACCAGCAGCAGCAGCACAGGGATAAAATGCTCCTGCTCCCACTCCCAGTGAAAGAAGCCTGTTCCCATCTGCAAGTTCCACCCAGAACTAACAGCATGGCCTTGAGCAATGCCATCAGCCCATCTTCTCCATGGAGCAGTCAAACCCAGGATGCCAAGCAGGGACCTGGAAACAGAGGACTCCTCCCTGCTCTGATAAGTGCACTGTAGAAGTGCCTTGAGGGGGTGGGGGGGTGGACACAGGTATATATGCTAAACATTCGCAAGGGCCGCAGCCAAGGCATCAGAAAACTCTTTGCTGGTCCATCCCTACACCCCATAAAGCAGGTCCTGGCATAGCTCCAGATTAAACACAATGTCCTGTCGCTACAATTCGTGCAACATCTGTGTCAGAGTGCTGCTGGGTGGCCTACACTGAACAATGTGGCCTGGGAGAAAAAACCATCTGTCCATATTTGAAGGGTTGTGGTTAACACACACCTCCCTCATGGCCCGTGCTATCAGCTTTGATGCCACAGGGTCACTCAGAAAATACAGAGTCACAGAATCCCAGACTGGTCTGGGTTGGAAGGGACCCCAAGGATCATCAAGTTCCAACCCCCCTGCCACAGGCAGGGCCACCAACCTCCAGGCCTGCAGCAAGACAAGGTTGTCCAGGGCCCCATCCAACCTGGCCTTGAACACCTCCAGGCTTGGGGCATCCCCCACCTCTCTGGGCAGCATGTTCCAGCCCCTCACCACTCTCTCCATGAAGAACTTCCCCTCATCTCCCACCTAACCCGATTCCCTCCTGTCCATACGCTCCCTTTAAGTCCTGGGGGGCTGCACTGAGGTCCCCCCGCAGCCTTCTCTTCTCCAGGCTGCCCCAGCCCAGCTCCCTCAGCCTGTCCTCACAGGGGGGTGCTCCAGCCCCCTGAACATCTTCGTGGCCTCCTCTGACCCCTCTCCAACAGCTCCACATCTCTCTTGAATTGGGGGCCCCAGCTCTGGATGCAGGACTGCAGATGGGGCCTCCTGAGGGCAGAGCAGAGAGGGACAATCCCCGCCCTGTCCCTGCTGCCACCCCTGTGCTGATGGAGCCCAGGAGCCCATTGGCCTCCTGAGCTTCAGGAGCACACAACCCATAGCAGCATCCTATGCAGCCTGGTGATACTGGTCAGCAGCTGAAGCCAGGTGAGCTGCTCAGCCTCCCAACGAACATAAATCCCCTCCAGTCATCTCAACTACCCCAGCTCTAGAAGAAAACCTTCCCAGCCTCTGATCCCTGTGCAGCACCTGGAGCTCAAAGCACTCCACTTGGTAAATTAAAGCGAGTTCTGGCTGAACAAGACAGACAAGTTAAAGGGCAAAAACCAGCACAGCGGTGCTGCAGCTGAGATGCTCTTCCCTATCTCAGTAATCACACTGCACAAGCACACAGAGTTTGGGGACTTAAACCCCTCACCTCCAACCCCCACCCAGGCTTCCTACAGAGGGAACACTCAGAAAAATTCCCTCAGATTAACAGTGAACAGTTATTCCTCCCCAGCCCCTTTGGAGCGGCACAGCTTTCGTGTCACTTGCTTCCCTGGTGCTGCAGGTGAGTCACGGCGAACCGAGCAACCGAGACTTTCAATCCAGGCAAGAGCATCCCTGCAGGGGTGTAACTCGGTGTTCACCCCCTTCCTGCCAGGATCAGCCCTCCTGGATGCTCCCACGCAGCACCTGGTGGTGACAAACACTTTGTGTGTCATTTCATCCCGTCATCTGGAATAACACTGTTGGAATGACATCAGCCGCTGTCTTTTGTCCCCTGTGAGTGCCAGGGCTTAGCTCAGCTAAGGGTTTTCCTGCACTCTGCCAGCCCTGTCCCAGCAAAGGGGTGAGAGCAGGAATGTCATCACAGGCTCAAGGCAGCACCGCCATCCCCCCAGTTTGGGCAAAGAAAGGGTACAGAGCCAGTGGCAGGCACCTCTCCCTTCCCCAAAGGGAGGGTGGCACAGAGAAACAAGGCTGGAGGAAGGTCTTTGTCCTTAGTCAATACAAACTAAACAAAGGGCTACACCTTCTCCAAACTCATTTGGTTAGTCTTTCATTGAGTCAGCCTGAAATAAGGTTCCAAGCCACAGGCAGCCCTACCTAGAAACCCTTATCCACATACATTGCTCTTGCTGGCCAAGGGGGAAACCTCTGCAGTGCCACTGCCAAAAGAACCGGCTCTCCTCCCCGTCTCCGTGGCTCTCTGCTTCCCCTTTCCCACACGATCTCCTCTCAGAATCACTATTACTGTCATTTTCCTCACAGAAATGGGAGGTCCTTCTGTAAAACAAAACAGCAGGGACAAATGCCCTTTAAAGGCTAATTCCATAGTAAGGTTTGTGTTTACACCAAAACCGAGGCCAGAGGCATACAACACCCCCAGAATAAGCGTTCGGCGGGCGTTGAGCACGGCGCGAAGAATCCCTGCCACGCGCAACCTTCGCTGTGGAAAGCCAGCGTGCCCTTCTCCATGCTGCTGGTTTGCCTCTGCCCTGAAGCAAACTCCTGTTACTAGGCACAACCCTTATCTTCCAGCATCTTGCCATTTACTGTTCCCTTATTAGCATTCAAGTCCTACGAGCACGATGAAATTTTTAACAGCGCGACGTCCTTCAGTCAAACTTTTCCATAGTCAAGGCCACAACACAAACAGACCCGCACTTCCCGCCCCGGCTCCAGTCCCAGACCAGCAGGACTGTTCCCTTGTTCTCATGAAGAAAGAAATTAAAATACTCTGTGGAGACACTGGTCACTCAGTGCTTCAGCTGCTCGGCAGGACGGCCTCCGCCGGGTAACTCGCTGGGGTGTCACTGTGTCCTCACCACGCATGCGCCAAGGCAGGCCGTGGCGGCCAGGGAAAGGGCCGTAAAGGCCATAAAGGCCATAAAGGACACCGAGGCTTCCAGTGTATTGGACACATGCAGCCAAAGGCACTGGGAAGAGAGATTGGACAGCAGATTCCTACATGGCAGCGGCAAATCATAGGTGACACTTAATGAGTAAATGCTGGGATGGACACCCAGATCAGATTGAGTATGGCAAGAGAAGATGAACGGTGAGGACACTCCAGATGGGAGTACAAGAATCATCTAGACACATCTTCCTTCCGGGAGCAACACACCCAACCAGGGTTGTGTACACCAGGTGAGAGGGGCATCAACACAGACTCACAGAGTGATGGGGGTTGTCAGGGACCTCTGGAGATCCCCGAGCCCAACCCCTGCCAGAGCAGGGTTACCTCCAGCAGCCCGCACAGGGCAGCGTCCAGGATCACGGGGTTTGAGAGTCTCCAGAGACGGAGACTCCCCAGCCTCTCCGGGCAGCCTGGCCAAGGGCTCTGACACCTCCCAGGAAAGAAGTTCCTCCTCAGGGTCAGATGGAACTTCCTGAGGTCCAGTTTGTGCCCA
>VXBZ01006705.1:13463-40012 GCA_013399135.1 Heliornis fulica
AGCTGCAGGAGGGCAGAGGGAGAGGAGCTGGGGGGCACAAATCCTTCCTGGGGAGGGGGGAGGCCCTGGCACAGGGTGCCCAGAGAAGCTGTGGCTGCTCCTGGATCCCTGGCAGGGTTCAAGGTCAGGTTGGATGGGGCTTGGGGCACCATGGGCTGGTGGGGGTGTCCCTGTCCATGGCAAGGGGGTACTGGAGGGCTCTGAGGGCCCTGCCCACCCAGACCAGCTTGGGTTGTGGAAGGAGGAGAACAGGACCGCACTAGGCAGCCATGGTGAGCAGCGGTGCAGCCCCAGCTTCAGCAGCTGGGGAACCACAGCCCAGGCCTGCGGATGGGAAGATCCGCAGCACGCACCCGGTTTGCTCATCTCCTGACTGTATTTAAGCAGCACAGATCATTAGTGAAACAAAGAGACAGGGTTGGCTTCCTTTAAAAAAAAAAAGCTATTATTAGCTGTACCAGCTGGATCTTATCTGCTTTTATTGCAAGTAAAAAGCTGTCAAGTTGCTCTCCCTGAGCATCACACAAATCACCATCCCCATTGTTCAAACTAGGAATATCTCAGACTTTCTTACATCTCCCACCAAAGAAAGTTTTCTGACTATGAGAGCTCTTACAAGCTGAATAAGATTTTCCACTAAATTAAATTAATTCAACAAATCACAGAAATCAGACCTTCCTCCGGCTAAATGGTTAGATTTAATTCATGGGCTTGTTACAATTCTTTTCTCTACTATAATACAATTATGTATGGCAATTAATCTGACATTTTCTTTGCAATATCCTTTCTTTTAAACTACCTGAATGAAAAAAGAAAAAAAAAAGAAATAAAAAGAAGGCTTATACGTCTCTCCACAATACATTCGTGGTTGTTCTACCCTGTGTCTCACCTGAGCTACAACACAATGGTGTGAAACCACGTGTGAAAAGACCCAGGAGCTCTCCAGATCTCTGTAGCCTCTTCTACTGCATCCCTTTTAATATCAGAGACATGCTAAATACCAGCAAGTGCTGTCTATTGCTTTAGCATTCGTGCATTGGTGTCAACTCCAGGTGAGCAAAGCGGCTCCAGGAGGTTTTCCACCCAGCACTTCAATGGAGTAGAAGTTGAGTCTTTCTGTCAAGAGTCTGGACCCCAAAGTGACAGGAAAATTAAGAAACAGCGGAATGGCAACATCTAATTCAACCTGCAAGTTCTGTGGGCTCGGGGGTGTGTGTTATATTTTGGTATTTAATTAATAGAGTATTTTAATATTATTATGTCCTTACTGATCATAGTCACACAAACATTTGCCAAGTCGATGAGCCTACTTGGCACAGAGCTAAAGCTGCCTGTGACCTGAAAGAAGGTACTAGAGAGGTGGGTGATGGTCTCTTCTGATGAGTAACAGGTGATGGGACAAGGGGGAACAGCCTCAAGCTGTGCCAGGGCAGGTTCAGGTGAGATGTCAAATTTTTCCCCTAAAGAGCTGTGGGGGTGTGGAACAGGCTGCCCGGGGAGGGGGTGGAGTCCCCATCCCTGGGTGTATTGACCAGATGGGAGATGAGGTGCTCAGGGAGATGGGTCAGGAGACGACAGGGATGGTTGGACTTAATGATCTCAAAGGTCTTTTCCAACCTTGTGATTCTGAAGGTCTCTGTCACCATGTCCCTGGCAGAAGCACTTCAAATACGCCCACGTACCTAACATCCAGATGAGTACCTAATCCCTCATACTTCTGCTGTTATCAACAGGAAAGCGCTAGCAGAGGATGTCCATGAATCCTGAGTCCTCCTCCCAAAACCAAAACCATCGGGATGCTGCAGCATGGAGCTTCTCCCTAACAACACCACTCAAACACCTGGACTCTGCAAACACCAGTGAGAGTCCCGTGAGAGGGAGGTTTTGTGATGTTTGTATTTTATTTCAGTTTTTACGTGAGCCTTCACAGAAAGCCCAGACCACTGTGGAGGTGAAGGGGTGACGGAGCAGAGCCAGAGCACGCCAAACGGGTAAACACAGCCTTGAGCTTGCTGCTGTTTAACCAGCCCCACACAGTGTTTGGCTGGGGGGTACAGCCAAGATGTCTGCAAGATGCAAACAGCTAAGCCAAACAGGAGTTTTTTGGAATATTTGTCCCCCTACTCAGTGTTCACAGAGCTGAGCTGTGCACTTGAGCCAGCAGCACCACAAGGGGTTTAATCTAATAAGCCAAACCACTGCCTCAACTGCCTCCACTGGCAAACCTGGGAACCAAGCTCAGGTCCCTCAGCAGGAATTAAAAGGCTCCCTACTCCCACCAGCACTGCACAGCCTGTGCCAGGGACCCCAGCCCCTGAAAAACCCACAAGCACCATGTCAATGCTGCCCCAGAAACCCAAACCAACTCCTTGCCCCCATCCTACACGCGTTTTCCAGCCTGGCTCTGAAAGACCAACAGCCCACACAAGCACAGCAGGGCAGATAAAAGCATACATGGAGGTTTTGGGGCCCACACAGCGTCTGTTTTTAAGAAGGGAAATGCCACAAGAGTTGCTAATCTGGGTGACAAGGTGCAGCTTTTCAGGCTGCAAAAGGCACTTTCGCTTTCATTCCACATACCACTCTCTTTAAGAAGAAAACCTGACTGCCCTCAGTGGAAGTCTCACAAGATGGCCTTACTGGTGCAGTGATACAGCAGCAGGTTTCCATAAAACAGGAATAAATTGAGAAACCCACTGGGAAAGCTTCAGTACACACAGCTAAAATTTATGTGTTAGTACAGACAAAAAACGGTCAGATAAATCACATCCACGTGGCTTCGGCTGTGCACAGAGCTCCTGGCATGTCCTGACCCAGTGCTTCCCAGCTTGCAACGTGCCCGCTCTCCACTGGCTTTCTGGGGTATGTGTGAAGCCCTTGGACACAGGCAAAACTCAACAAAGCCAGGAGAAACTTGACCTCACCTGGACATCATCCCTGCTTTGAGCAGCAGACTCCAGAGCTCCAGAGGTCCCTTCCCAGGCACTATCATTCGATGACAGGATGATTGGTCCCGAACAGGACACTTACCCAGAGTACACAGAGGGTAACTGAAACCTTCCACTATTATATTGTCCCTTACAACCACTCTGACCTCCCTTGGCAGAGTCACACTAACATGCAACAGCTGAATAGTCCATATTAATTTTATAATTTTTTAAATTCAGGAGTCAGTGAGACTTGCTCATACAGGTAACTCACAGAATGTCAGGAGCTGGAAGGGACCTTGAAAGCCCATCCAGTCCAATCCCCTGCCTGAGCAGGGTCACCTTGATTAAATCAGACAGGAACATGTCCAGATTGGTCTGGAATGTCTGCAGAGAAGGAGACTCCAGCACCTCTCTGGGCAGCCTGTTCCAGGGCTCTGGCACCCTCACAGGGAAAATGTTCCTTCTTATATTCAGATGGAACTTTCTACATTACAGCTTGGAGCCATTGCCCCTTGTCCTGTCTCTGTCCATCCCTGAGAAGAGCCTGGCTCCATCCTCCTGACACTCACCCGTTACATATTTATAGACATTAATGAGGTCAACCCTCAGTCTCCTCTTCTCCAAGCTGAAGATCCCCAGCTCCCTCAGCCTGTCCTCAGAAGGAAGGTGTTCCAGTACACATACTTCTCACTTCTTTCCTGTGCCACTCTGTCCCTGACAAAACAGGCCCCATCAGCCCTGTTCTCTTATTAGCCCATGACCTGTCACTGAGCTTGGAGAGGCCTTTGACACATCCATCAAGGTGCTGGGTGAAAACCTGGCACGACGGTTCATCTGCCCTGTTCTGTAGGTTTCTGGCCTATACACCAAGACAGGTCAGCTTTGATTCTCCTTGGCTGCCCTGCTGAAATGAGACAGCACGTGGGGATATTGCTCTTTTCAATTTTTTATATCAAGTGTAGTGACTGCTGTCCTCCCCCCTCCCCTGAATAAAGAGTTTGCAGTGACTTCATTTCTAAGTTTCTAGCCCCGTTTCTATTTTGAAACCCCCCTCTAGGTTCAAACTGCTGGCAGCACTTTGTGAGGGAAGGACAGATGAAATAAAGATCCCTTGTTAAACAGGACCAGCCCCAGCACCAAGCCCTGGGGACTCCCACCTGTCACCAGCTGGATGTAACTCCAGTCACCAATTCTATGATTCTATGATCCTACATAGAATCATAGAATCATAGAATGGCTGGAGTTGGAAGGGACTCCCAGAGGTCATCTGGTCCAACCCCCCTGCAGGAAGCAGGGACACCCCCAACTAGATCAGGTTGCTCAGGGCCTCATCCAACCTGGCCTTGAACGTCTCCAGAGATGGGGCATCCACCACCTCCCTGGGCAACCTATTCCAGTGCTCCACAACTCTCACAGTAAGGAATTTTTTTCTAATATCCAATCTAAATCTCCCTCCCTCTATTTTAAAACCATCACCCCTTGTCCTATCATATATATGATATATCCCATACAGTAATGCACACTAAGAAAATTCAAATCTACTTGGTCTGGGATCAAAAAAAAAAAACAAAACCCAAAACCCTTTCATGGAAGAACTTACAAGTGGGCAATGTTTTATCTGACCCAAGTTCTTTGGTCCTATGTGTGAAAATACACACAGTGGAGCATCACCCAAGCACCTGTGTGTTCTGACTCACATTTTCACACAAAAATTTCAACACATCAGCACTCAAAAGGAATTATTCCAGAAAGGTCTGTTTTCACCCTAGGTACACGGTTCTCCACATCACACGTGGTCTTGCCAGGGGCCAAAAAATATCAGTGAGCCTCACTGAGGTGATGAGCCCTGGCAGGTCTGACACTTGGACCCTGCCTGGGGAGCTCCTACAGTTAAATAGTACCTGTGTTTCAGCAATTACAGCCAATCCTGCTTAGGACTGACAGTGCCTTTTGTTTGGTGTGCCTCAAACTTGAGGAATTATCACAAATTCAGGAAGGAAAGGTTGCACCCTATCTTGAATCACCCCGGGTTTATCAGACAGAGATGCCCCATCCCATGTAGCAAAGCACTTCCGCCACTGCTCATTCCTGCCCTCATCAGGGGAAAGAAGCAAATTAAGAATGGGGTTTGGTACGTCCTGCACTCCTTGTAATGGAAGTGAAGCCTCTGATGGATTGTTGGAGTTGGGAAAGAAATAAAAGAAGGTAAAGCATACAATCCCTCGTATTCAGGCAGGCTATGGGGGAGTTTGGTGGGGAATTTTTGTTGCTTGTTTAGGTTTTTCTTCCCTAAATAGACCCTTTCCTTGGCATTCCAGACACTCCCTGGAAAAAAAAATTCATTGTTTAAGCATTACAAAATGTTTTGGGCTTTTTTTCTTATATATATATACTAATGAATACATTACCATATCTGGATTACATGCTAATTGTAACAATGTTGTATATTGCAGACCTTGAATCCTCAGCGACACTGATCCATATACCGAAAGAGATGCTACTGCTGTGTCTGACACAGGATAATCCCACGCTCTGCTCAGCTCTCGCGGGACCCCCCCTGGAGTCTTGTGGCCAGTTCTGGAGTCCCCAACATAGGAAGGACATGGAACTGTGGGAATGGGCCCAGAGGAGGCCACAGAGATGATCACAGGGCTGGAGCATCTCTCCTGTGAGGACAGGCTGAGAGAGCTGGGACTGTTCAGCCTGGAGAAGGCTCCAGGGAGATCTCAGAGCCCCTTCCAGTCCCTNGGCCTTGAGCAGCCTGGTCTGCTGAAGGTGGCCCTGCCTGTGGCACGGGGTGGAGCTTGGGGGGCTTTAAGGTCCCTTTCAGCCCGAACCAGACTGTGATTCTGTGATTCTATGATCCCTCAGGCAAAAGCCATGTTCTCCTCCAACTTCAGGCACAGGCTTGCTCCGAGTTGCCATCACCAGCCCCAGCCGTGTCAGCCGGTCAGTCAGCACAAAGGGGACGGCAGAGGCACAACAACATTCCACAGCATCCAAAGCCTGTTCAGGCCCCTGCTCAGGCGTGTTTTCCTCACCTAAGGATGCAGCATTCCTGTCTGAAGTATTGGAAGAGAAAAGCAAAGAAGCAGAAAAGGGAAAATGTTTGTCTCCCCTTTACGGTCCCTCTCAGCCCAAAGCAGTGTGTGATTCTGTGACAATAAGCTCACTGATAAGCTTGCCTTGCCAATTAAAACTACCATTAGAAAACTGATGTGGTTGAAGTCCAAGTGACTGGAAATCAGACAGCTCCTTAGGAAAGGCATTAGGACCATTGCTCTTAGTGCCTGCCATAAAGGTGTGTGCCTCGGCCATGGGCTCAGCTGCACCAAGTTTTGCTCCAGTTCTGCACCGTTAATACCGGCTGTGTATCCGAGACTGTCAGAGCAACAGAACTCCCTTCAGGAATTGATTTGGCTGAGAATCAACTGAAAGGCAATTTGCATCGCCACAAACCGCCTCTAAATTGCCCCACAGCCGGCGGTACCGGTAGAAAGGGAGCGGCCCTGAGAAACAGGGATCTTGATTCCCCGCTACGGCCGTTGCAGAGCCTGTGTGTGCACACAGTCGCTAACGGGGGCGCGATTAAATATTCATGTTGTCATCTCCTCTGCCTAGCACGGGTTGTGGTGCAGCAGTACTTTGCTCTAATCAGCAGCAGCACAACTCTGTTGATAACGTGCTCCGATGTGATGCTCAGAGAGCACTGGGGATGACCTGGCTTCTACAGACACACCAAACAGCTAGAGATATAATTATTATTCTTCTTTGCTGAGCTGATAAATAACACATCTACATGCAAACGTGGAAACCGCGCCCAGCAGGATTGTTCCCTTTTGCATGGAATTAGCTGGCAGCACCTCAGGAGCCGCTGGTTTGCTGTAGGGTCATATATCAGAGAAAGAAAACCGCTCTGCATGGCTGCGGCGCTTCCAAGTATCCACATGTTGAAGAGCATCTGGCTCTACCTTCTAGAGCAATAAAAAGGAACCTCTCCACGAATCCTGTGCCCTGTCAGGGATCTGGTGTGTGTGGTGCTGAGCGGCAGCACCTCTGGGCTGCCGTGCCACAGCCGGCGGTACCGGTGCAGGCTGTTCCTGCTGTCGCCGGTTGCTGGCAGCGCTTCCAAGCTCCACCGACACACGTTCTTCCTACCCTGCTGGTAGGGATCCCAAGTGGAGAAACAAAGCCTTCTGGCACGATGTATTTGGGTGGATTTCAAGCTAAGTTAAGAGAATTGCTTTAACGAGCTTGGGAAGCGATGACACGTGGCGAATCGGGAAGCCGTTATGCAATTTGCGGCGCACATCTTCATGTATACGTGGGACAACTGAACCCAGGCAGGAACTGCAAACCTTGGCTAGGGCCATCCTCACAGTCCCTGGTGTCAAGGATTCCTCTGTCCACACTGCAACCTGACCAATTCACACAGCGCCAACGCCACGGGAACGCCATGACCAAAACGGACGCGGGAAGGACAGCGGCAAAGCCCTTGCCCTCTCGGGAGCTACCTGCTCCGTTTTCTTTCCCAGGCCAAGCTCCAGGCAAGGGAGCACTCCTGTACTCAGCAGCTCCACAGAGCACACACAGAAAGGCACAATGCAAGCAGACAGACAGACTGACTGCTGTCTCTGGGGAGCTGCCCACAACGGGACCACAAGGCAGAGTTGGCCTCGTGACATGTATTCACGGCAACAGCAAGCTGAATCCACACATACAGGCTCGTCCTGGGGCACTCACCCCGCGTACATTAATGAGCCTTCACAAGTTCATCATGTCAAAGCCAGCTCTGTTCCATGGGACCTGTCACATAACATCTGGTGTGGCGGGGAGAGGACCCTGCCACTGAGTCACCAGGCTCAGAGAGGACCCCTGGCTTTCCGTCCCAGAGAGGAGCCTCGATGCAGCTGGGTCTGCTTTTAGTCCCAGACTTGGTCAACTGATTATATCTAAAGGATTAAATCTGAAACCATATATCATGAGCTAATGTTTGTCTTTCAGAGCCCCCAGAGGACTTTCACTGAGACCAAGTGGAAGTTTTGCCAAATTGAAGCTAAAAGAAAGTTTACTGAAGCCACAGTGGTAAAGAGTTTGGGATTGCTGCTGACAAATGCACGTACCTCAGTAGGTATTTAAAAGGTGGATAGATGATGTGCTGAAGGATAGGATCTACCACTAATACATGACTAGGATTATAATTATAACACCAGCAAAATACTGTTGTGGGTATTCTCACCAAGACTGAAACTGCAACTGCTTACCAAGGTGTCCCCATCTCGATTGAAGAAGGAGCACAGCTGTTGACTGCCTCTTCGGGGTCTTCAATATCTTCTCATCCCCCTACCCCACACCTCAGCTGTTCCCTCCCAGGGGTGATGTTTAACGTGATTTGGTGGAGAGTCAAGTACTGTAGTCGTTTATCTTTAGTACTAGCTAAATATTAGCTCACAATGCTTGTTGGTATAATTAGGGGTGTCATCTTCAATATTCATTTTGCAGTCACTGAAGCAAGAGGTCTTCCTCCAGGCACCAAGGCCATCAAAATCCTGCACAGAAACCACCCTTCTGCTTATTCCGCAGTCCCTACCCAAGTCAGGGCCACCCTGCTGCTTGTAAGCCTCCCTCCTCCAGCTGCTTCTCCCACCAAGCAAGATCCACCATGTCTCCATAAGAGATCAGCAGACACCAGTGCATTTAACCCCTTGGGTGCCATTCCCACCCATCCCTTCCCATGGAGCTTTGTTTATTCACTTTCACGTGATTGTGGTTGAGCTACGTGCCGTTAGTGTTAAGTGTATTCTAAAGACATGCTGCTCCAGCACTCCACTCACCTCATGCCCCACCAACACTGCATTTCCAGATGTTTCACACATAGGCTTATTGGAGAGCCTCTCTGCTTGTCCTCTACAGGCAAACCAGGCATGAACCTCTTTAGGTGAACCAAAAGCATCCTTCTCAAAGAAACATCACACACTCATGCAATGAAGCTTGATAAATCCTATCACTCTACTACTAAGATACTCACATTAGTTCTCAGCTCCCCCTTATCTCAGGCAGCTTTTGAAAAGCAGAAAGACCGGTAAGCATAAAACATTCAGATAAAATTTTGATGGACCTCCTGCTCACATCAACAACGAGGCTCAACCAACAAGTGCCTTGAGCCTGAACAACCTGCACACTAACCTGGAGTGTTCAGTCCTGCCAGACCCATCTTCCAAGATCAATCCAACCTAACCACACAAATTAAGGTCAAGGTACTGAAAGCCCAGGGTTGCAATCCAAGGCCACAAGGCTTCAAATGCTTCCAAACAGCTAGGCTTGGATTTTGCTGCCCAATGAGGAGTCTTCATCACATAACCCTCCCCCCCAGCACTAGTAGCGAAAGCAAGCCACGTGCTTTCTGGGCAAGCCCCGCAGGGGGCTGCGCTACCCCCCTAAACACCCCTGAAGATGATTGGCACACATAATCACTGTATAAGAAGTCCCCCACGCCCCCAGACTGTTTGTACATTTCTCAAACACTGACCTCGGATCTTCATCTCCAATATACATAAATACAAACATGCTTCCAGGGACTAATTTTAAACGTGAAGCAGAATTTGCCAAACAGACGGAGCTGAGCTACAGCATTTAATTCTCCTGTTTCGCTTCCCACCGGCTTCCAGCAAGCTGCCTGCATGAAATTCATATCCTGTTTAATATCTTCAAATCCCTAAGCAGTCCAAGGCCTGGACTTTGCTCATGGCTCTTGTTTTTGAGGGAGAAGAAAGGGAAATGAAGAGTTTCTTGTGTGTGTTCCCACCGTCGGTTTGGATCAAAGGTTGGCCGGGGAGCCAGCGCTCTTCTCTGCGGAGCTGAATGCAGAGGGAGCTGCTTCTCGTGCCACAGGGTTAGAGAATTCACGAGGGAAATTTAAATCAGATCTAAACACCTTCTGGTTTCTTACCTCCCCAAGATTATAACTTCATCAGCATTTCAGACCACAGCTGAGTTAAGGGGATAGTAATGCAGCTCCACAAGACCTTGCTCTACTGCCCGGGGGCTACAGAACAAAGGATGTGGGCATCAGCCCAAAGCTGTCCTGCAGCCTTGTGGGTTAATACCTCCAACTCACGATGCTTCCAAGAACCACTCACAACCCACAGCACAGAACTGTGCCATGGCCCCAACCCTGCACCCAACATGCAGTGGTACCTCTGCCCGACGGGTGGTTACAGAGAATAAAGCATGGCTGGAGACAGCTCAGCACTGCCCACTTAAGTAGCCACATATTCACTATCAACCCGACTCTGGCATGACATTCTCTTACCTAAGTCTGTTAGTCTGGGGTTTAATTACAAAGCTTTGAAAGGGAGGAAAAATCAGTGTGTAATTGGCTCATAAGGCCTCTGTGGGGCCAAAAGGATGAGTGGACAACCCAAGAAAGTCATGCCTGAGTGTGGAAGTCTTTTCTCTGCCTCACTTTGTCAGCTGCAGAACATTTCTTCTGGGAAATAGTCATTTACAAATAACTCTAGAGGATTTTATTTTTTCCCCTTACAAGAATAAACATTTCCTGCCAACTAGTGTTTTTAAAACCTTGACAGGTTTAGAGGTTCAGTTCTGTACAGATAAGCATCCAAGAGTTCAAGTGTGTATCAAGCTTCCTTTGTTCTGGAAATCCTAGGAGAAAAAACCTCTCTTGTAACATTTCCCACATCCTTACGGGTTTTTTTGCCAAAGTAGATATCACTTACTCCTGTTTCACAGCAGTTCAGTGTTTGAAATTCCAGGGTAGCTGCAAACGAGCGACGCAAAGGATTTGAAGGAAGCAATCGAAGGAAGGGATCAGCCTGCACATACATAAGCGGTCAGGGAATTCTCCTGGGAGGACTGAGGCTTGTGAGAGCTTCTCACTGTTCAAAACAGGCATTGGCTCATTAAAATGTGGAGGTGGTGGGCACTGAACAACGTGGGCTTGCGTTGGGCTGCTCTGGCTTACGGAAATAGATGGTTAAAAAATAGGGTTTGGACCCTGTAGTTAAAGGATCCAACAGCACAGAGACTTTTCTCGGCCCCAGTGGAGGACAGTGACCTTGGTGGAGCCCAGATCTGCAGATCAAACCAGAGTGAATAACTAATGACTTGCTATGAAGCCCAAAGCACCCTCAGGTCCTCCAGCCCTGGATGCTCACCTAGAGCCTGCTGTCACGTCTCGCTGCAGCAGTGGGTTAAGCCAAGGCTTGGTCTGCCCGTCTCTTTTCCTGTATCCCGCAGAAAAGGACCAAAAACCAAAGAAATCCTCTCTCATGTCCACTCTGAAGCACCAGTCCTGCTGCCAGGTCTCCAGCACACCATCCCAAAGTGCACTACTTTAACAAAGGTCTCCTAGTAATGACCTACAGCGCAGAAGGACCTGTTTACCCTCCAGTGAGACTGCTGCAACCAATCCACTGAAGTTAATAAAAGGGGAAGCAGACACCTACACACCAAGGTTTCTATAGCACCACCCACAGTCTCAGAAGGCCACCAATATGCCTGGGGTTGCAGGGCTGTCTGCAATACCACACTGAGACTTCTCCAGGGCTTTTTTAAGCAACAGAACAGCTCCAGGCTGTTTCAAAAGATGAAGGAAATTCGTATCACAAGTCCTGTTCTCCAGGAAGGGAGAGGGAAGACAATCCAATTATCTCCCCAGACAGGAGGATGAGCTCTATATGAGCAATCAGCATATCTGGATGGCTGAGTGTACCCCGGCACCAGCCAAATCCGAGCCCGGCTCCATTGACACGCCAGGCACACCCTGCGCAGCGCCAACGAGGCACCTCACTCAGATTATAGCGATGGGGAAGGGAGGGTGTGGGACTCGGGCACTGCCTCTGACTTCCATCTGCACACAGAAAACTCAATCACCATCAGATCCTCTCGAATGAGGAAAGCCAAATCTGACCCTCCAGAAAACAGCTCTCTGAGCTGAAGTGCTGCCTTGGAGGAACATGAAACACCACGACAGAGGAAAAGACTAACTTCAGGTGTACTTAAAGCACAGTTTTCGTTAGTTTCCCACTCACACACACTCACTGCAGGGAAACGGGCCAAGCCTCAGCCGGCGGGTGCTGCCGGGTGCCCGTTGGTGAAGGGCAGAGCAGGGTGCGGCAGCCCGGGGAGGCCGCCTGGTCTCAGCCAGCCATGGTGCGGCCAGACCTCTTCTGCTGAGCGTTAAGCACCGTCCCGGTCGCTCTCATATGGCACAGGCCCTTCTGCTTGGCTTCCCCAGACTAGGGTTTGATCAGGGAGGTGTTTAGAGCAAGGACGCTTAGATACATCTCAAATAATGACTTTTTAACCAGGGAAAACTGGAACTTACTGGGCCAGGCTGCCCAGAGAGGTTGTGGAGTCTCCTTCTCTGGAGACATTCCAGACCAAACTGGACACGTTCCTGTGTGATCTACTCTAGATGATCCTGCTCGGGCAGGGGGCTGCACTGAGTGATCTTTTGAGGTCTCTTCCAGCTCCCAATAAAAAAAAGTAAAAATAAATCTACAACTCTTACATCTACTAACCCCTTAATCAGCTGCTTCTTTAATTTTAAGTGGAACTAGGCTGGGATTAAAGGATATATTTTGCACAGAAAAGCTCGATGCTGGACAGAGGACCAGTTCTCCGTTGCAGACCAGACAAACCTTTCCCATCTCAGCAAGACCATGTGGAGGGCAGAGGCCCACACTGGCTTATCTGGTTCATAGCACGGATGCCCAGCCCTCAGTTTCCTCCATCTGTAGTTCCCCTGATCAAATGGTAGATCGGCACCAAGTATAAAGTCCAAAGCAAAACCAGCACTTTTGTCTCAACAACCTTCACACATCTCCAAACAATGTCACCAAATCACAGAATCACAGAATGACGAGGTTGGAAAAGACCATTCATTAAGTTCACTGAGCCCAACCATACCTGTCCTCTGTACCATCTCCCTGAGCACCTCATCTACCCATCTTTTAAATACATCTAGGGATGGTGACTCAACCACCTCCCTGTGCAGCCTGTTCCACTGCCCAACAGCTCTTTCAATGAAGAACCTTTTAGTAACATCTATTCTGAATCTGCCCTGGTGAGGCTTGAGGCCATTTCCCCTTGTCCTATCACCTGTCAATTGGATGAAGAATCACAGAAATGTAGCCATTGGAAGGGACCTTGAGAGATTATCCAGTCCAAGCCCCCTAACAAAGCAGTCTCCCTAGAGCAGCCCTCCTCATCCCCTAAAACCTGAAAGGGGAAACGGAAAGGTTTGGATCTTGAGGAGCAAGAAGGGCAGCTTGGTGGAGTCTCCACACCTAGAGGGATTTAAAAGACAGTCAGATGTGGTGCTGAGGAACATGGATTAGTAGTGGATGACAGGTTGGGGGGATGGCTGGACTTGATCTGAAGTGTCCCTTCCAACCCAGACACTTGTATGATTCTATGGAGAGCAGCCAAAGCCCGACGGTCCTCACCCTTCCCCAGGCTTTGGAAGACAGGGGAAGACATTGCTGCCCGAGCCTCTCACACTTGGAGCCTGTCAGACAGAAGTGCTGCTGGAAAAAACCCAGAAGTCTAATAAACCATTTGCAGAGTTGGCTTTAACAGGTTAAACAGATGCCAGCCTCGCCTGAAAATGCAGATGAAACCCGTCTCCAGATTTCACAGAGAGCTGCTTCAGCTCTATTGAAAAGAGTTAGATGTCAAGTCAACTTTCTTTATTAGCCACCGCCACGGGTCTGCTCCCGAGCGCGGCTGGAGCACGGCTGATACTGCAGGAACAATGAGAGAACGATCCGCCGGCATTTACACACTGAAGAATGTGCTTGGCCCGCAGTGAAGGCAGCGCTCTGCTAAATATTGCACCCTAGCTGGATTTTACAATCCAGTGGGGTCACACTGTCTGGAATACTACAAAAACATATTTAATCTTCTGGGAGCTGATGAACGCGGAATATAAAACATCTCTGTAGATTTTCAATTCAAAAATAACCAGAGCTGGAACCTTTTAAATCGCTCTGGCCGCAGCATCCACTGCTTAAATCTTTCTGAGCTCGAAGCTGATCTGCAGCTCTTACAAAATAGAAAGGATTTTGTCTTGCATAAAACCATCTCGGGCCAAATCCCATCTTGCT
Organism: Heliornis fulica; assembly: GCA_013399135.1. NCBI lineage: Eukaryota > Metazoa > Chordata > Aves > Gruiformes > Heliornithidae > Heliornis > Heliornis fulica. The sequence continues at coordinate 27,526 of VXBZ01006705.1, forward strand.
TGTGGTGAAACAGTCTTGGGAAAATCTACGCTGACACATCCAAGTTCACCAGTGTTTCAGCATGGCAAGAGTGTAGGAGTATGCCCCCAGAAACCACAAACTTAAAAGAAAAGAGGAATTTGTCAGCAGACCCCAGGCATGTTCCTGGAAAACTCTAGAGCCTCACAAGAATGTCTGAGAAACACTCCTTTGCAGGCTTAAAGGAGCATCATGAGAAATGTGGCCAACAGATCAAGCTCTGAACTGAGGAGACCTCCTCCTCTGCCGTGCTGCACCCAGCTCAAGCACTGCCCTCAGCCCAAGAAGGACAAGGACATGTTGGAGTGTGTCCAGAGGAGGCCAGGAGGCTGATGGCGGGGCTGGAGCAGTGTCTCTCCGAGGACAGGCTGAGAGAGCTGGGCTGGCTCAGCCTGGAGAAGAGACGGCTGTGGGGAGAGCTCCGAGCCCCTGCCAGTCCCTGCCGGGGGCCTGCAGGAAAGCTGGGCAGGACTGTTTGTAAGGGCACGGAGCGACAGGCCGAGGGGCGATGGTTTAAAGCAGAGCAGGGCAGGGTTAGCTGAGACCTGAGGAAGGAGTTCTGCCCTCTGAGGGTGGGAGACCCTGGCCCAGGTTGCCCAGAGACGTGGTGGAGGCCCCATCCCTGGGGATACCCAAGGTCAGTGTGGATGAAGCTCTGAGCAACCTGTTCCAGTTCAAGGTGTCCCGACGGCCTTGGAAGGTCCCTTCCCACCCATTGAAGTCTGTGAGTCTGTGGTGCTCTGATCTTGGAGAAGAAAACAAATGCAACTCCTTTCCCATGAGCACACTGTGTCACGGCAAGCACACAAACAGCAAAGGGGATCTTCGCTTCCAAAATGGAAAACACACTTTGTGTAAGCAGTCCTTGCTGTGAGAGCTACGCAGACATCTACAGCGTGAACCTGAGACCCCTCAAAACATGTTCTATGGATGGGTCCTGCCTGAACAAGCCTCACAAGACAGACAGACCCCAAGCATGAGCGACAGGATGCCCTTGTGCCTCTACCTCACAGACCCATCCATAAGACCAGATCAGACAGATCAGCTCACCCTGGATGAATTTTGTCTCCTGAAATCTCATGAAAGGCCTCAAATGCTTTGTTGTAAGAGAAAGATCAAAAGANGGTCGTGTTCCCGATAATTACAACCATATGGTACACGCAACTGCAATGAGCATCACAACAAATAAACAATGTACTAATTAAAGCTGGTTTTACAGAAACACTGAGTAATCACAACCAGTCCTCCCACCTCCACAGCAACCAGGAGGAAACCAGCAGTAGTATCTCACCCAGAGAAATGTGGGGTTGGACACGACTATGAGTGTGGCCAGCAAGAGATCAGGAGTTTCAAGAAGTCCTCGCTAAACAGGATGTAGCTTCACATGACAAAACAACCAAAAGGATATCCTCAAAGACGTGGGAAAGACCATACAGAGCTTCATGTTGCCAGAGCTGCCAAAGGAAAAACTCAGACAGAAGTCAACCATCAAGAGGGAACCATTATACATGGAAAGCATCATGCCCAGTCACACCCCAGTCAGCTCAAACAGCTCCAGGCAGCCAGGAACATTAGAGACTACAAGTCCCCTAGAGAAATTCAACTGCTCTTTGACAAGAAAATTATTTTGTTGATTTTACAAGTGTCTTTTCTTCATTTGGAATACAAAAGTATCTGGATAAAAGCACAAAAATACCAAGACAGTCTTCCTACCTACCCTAAACTCTACCAAAAAAGTATACTCTGTGTTTAATCAAGTATACTGTTTTAAATATGAACCTCATTTAGCTGGTTAGAAAACAAAATTTGAAGTTAATCACTGTGGGCAACTATCCTCTACCATCTATAAAAACCCAAGAACTTGACCTATCATACCTCAAAAAAAAAAGCAGTTAATTGCTTAAAATATGTAGACTGCTGTTCAGGAACAGCTTGATTTTTTTTCCATCTGCAGTGAAAACCATCTGTTCTGCATGGTAGATCTCATGACTTTTCAGGTCCATTTCTAAATTGAAATGGATGTTTTAATGATGAAAAATGGGGAGAAGTGATGAATACTTCATTAAAGCACATTATTTCCCTGTCAAACTCCTATTCTCCTGACTGTAAGCAAAAATAATGTCTGAGCACAGTTAACGTCTTGGGTTATCAGGACTGCAGATGCCTCTTGGTATTTGATTGAACAAAGAAGCTATTTCATAACCTGCAAACAAAAATGATCCAATAAATTGGAATTTCTTTTCCTTCTAATGAAAAACAGAGTTTTCAAACTCTTGAAATTACCCACATGGAATGTGAAAGACTCTAAAGAGCTGATGTTCCTCCCTGTTTACCTTCAATGCACCGTTCTTACGACCAGCAAGGTATCCTAAAAACATCAACAGATATCCCATATAGACTCAATCAGCAGTTCCTTTCCCAAGCTGTATTTAATTATTTTAATAAGATGAGAGGATATCATTTCCTAGCAATGTAAGCACATGAGGAAGGACCGGCAAACTGTAGAAAACATTCAAATCTACCACACAAATAAACACGCACTGTTTTTCTATAACATTTCTCAGTATATTTGCCAATTACCACATATTTTTGGACTGAAGCAAGTGTTTGCTCAAGCATAGAGAAATGATAACATAAATATCCAAACAGGGCTTTCTTTTTTGCTTAGGCAATTTATTAAACCAACAAGACATTTCAGTGTTGCATGAAAAAAAAAATAGAAGACAGTGATAATATAAAAATTCAGAATAAAATACCCAAACCCTTCTAAGCTGTCAAGCATCAGTAAAAAACATGCAAGACTCGAGATAATCTGCTACCCCATGGACTGGGGACATGGGTTAATGGTCTTTGATTCTGCCAGGAACTGGCCAATACTTTCCAAATCATCACCTGACTTTCCATATGTCACCTTCTGAGAACACCAAAGAGGAAGCTTACTAAAATCATTCAGTATTCAAAAGATCGCTACGGCACTATCGACAACTCGCTTTTCAGACACCCAAAAGATCAACAGACATTTGTGAAAACCTGAGCCTGTATTTCTTAACCTGAGCCATAAGTTTCCAATGAGATAAACCCCAAATCTAACATGGGAGTGGGCTGTCTCAAATCTAACCTCTGAACCTAACAGGCCAAGGCACTTCTCCTTCACTTCAAGACTTTCAGTAAATCCTGTACAACCTCCCAGCTGAATATCGATTCCGTCAGATAGGCCTCCAGAAAAACACTTGCTTACACCTTCCCCTCGCTGTCAAGAAGACATGAGAGCCATGGGGACATGGGGAATTAGAGAAAATTAACATAAGATATCCAGATGCGGGATGCAAAGCAAAAGACTTCTGTGGAGCCCTCCTCCATCCAGGTACAGGAGAACAGCAATTGAAGCTTCGGAGGTGTCATAAATCCGGCCTTGGTCTTCTCCTTAAAGTGCACATCACAAAGGCCACAGCCATGTTGTCAGTATAAACACTGGGGTTGCATTTTCATAGAATCACAGAATGTATTGGGTTGAAAGGATCTTCAGAGGCCATCTAGTCCCACCCCTGCAGTGAGCTGGGACATCTTCACTTGATCAGGTTGCTCAGAGCCTCATCAAGCCTGATCTTGAATGTCTGCAAGGATGGGCCTTCCACCACCTCTCTGGGGGAAGAACTTTTTCCTGATATCCAACTTAAATCACCCCTTTTCTAGTTTAAAACTCTCTCAGCCTGTCTTCACAGTAGAGCTGCTGCAGCCCTTGGACCATTTCTGTGGCCTTCTCTGGATGTGCTCCAATAGGTCCATGTCCTTCTTGTGCTGAGACCTCCAGAGCTGGACACAGTATTCCACGTGTGGTCTCACCAGAGCAGAGGGGCAGATGTGCTGATGGCAACCCATCCCTCTGGTACATGAACCTCATTGCTCAGCATTTTTTCTCCTCATGAAGAGGAGCTGCTGGCTGTACCAATGGAAGATGACATAACTTAATGCCCAGCTCATCCAAGGCCCAAACCTCGGTATCGTTTGCAAACGAGGTAACTGCTTAGCTGACAACATTCCAAGAGCTACATAAAGGTGTAACAGTGCTTCAATTAACCAAACAAGGGGAAATACTACAATATATGGCAACACCCAATTGGATATCGTGCACTGTAACTGCACTGCAGTACTGAATATGACACTGGATTTAATACAGTAAATTCCAGTTTGTCAACAGGAACATTGTGCCCAGGCAGAAGGAACCTTCCTGGATATCTGCATATTCGGCTGAACAGGCTGTGGGGAAGACAAGATCAATACATAATGCAGTAGCTATAAAGTAACAAGGTTTTGCTTGCTCGTGCCTGTTTCTTTTCTTCATCACTGATGAGGTTTTAAGATTGCATTAGCAGCCTCAAAATCTTCACTAGTTTGTACCTCTAGCGTGTTCTTACAGCAAGTTAATAACAAATTGAAGACTTTCCACTCACTGATGGTGCTGATTAGGTGCTGAGTTGGGATTTTAATTAGTATTTGATTTCTACAGCACAAGACATGAAGACATTACACACAAGCAAATTCTCTCTCTTCATACCCTTAGCTCCAGTCTGAGAAAACCTGACCATGGCACCTGGTGAGCAAAAAAAAAAACCCACAGAGCACATTTATTTATAAAATACCATTTCATACACCCATAAAGGAGAGGTTATGTGTGGATTATATCAAAAGTATTGGAAATCCTTTCATCACAATCAAAACTATTATGGCAAGTCTACAGGTCACTGCCAAAGGCAACGAACAATACGTGATCTGATTTCCGCCACTTGAGCTGACTGGCGCCTTTGAAACCGGTTCTGGCACCAATATAAAACACATTCCTGTTGGTCCAAGGAACCAGAAGCAACAATGCCAATTTAGCTTTTGAATGATATCTAAGAGTATGTTGGGTAAAACATCTGTCTGACATTACTCCTCCTCCTCCACAGGGCGAAGGACAGTGCTCCGGGTGACCCCAGGACGTGTGTGTTACTCACAGTGTGGCAGCCATTTCAGGGATCAACTGCTGTGTTTAGCTTGGAGCCAGACCTCAACGTTTTCTAACATCGTTTGAAAGTAGAATTTCGAGCCAAATGGGATACAAGGATTTTCAGTTTGGGTTTATTTTCCTTTTGGTAAGTGTATTCCATATATAGTCCTCCTCCTGAACCGAAAATGCTTGCAAAGGAGGAAGGAACAGTTTGGAAACACTCAGCCTACCAAACCACGTTAAGAACTAGGAAGAAAAGAATTCTACCAGATAAACATGACTGTGTGTACAATAAATTCTACCCCTTCTTCCAAAAAAAAAAAAATTAAAAATCCAGAGACTAAGGATTGTCTACAAATACTGTCTACAAAACAGCTTGAAAATCTGCTTTTTTATTTTTATTTGCAAATGGAAGTTTTTATTGAACTTATTCTAGCACTTTAAAAAGCTTCATGCTTAAAAACTTCCACTGGACCAGATTTTAAACTGCCCTCTTCTTTATTCTAGATTCATGCTGCAAACTTAGTCTTCCTCTGGATGAGCCAGAAGAAATTCCTGTATAAAAATCAGAGAAGGGAAGGATACCTTAGAAACCCATCTAGAAAACCTATTCAAATAACATTGTTACTAGACTTTGATCTAGAAAGTGAGTGAACTGGGGCTGTGCAGCCTTGAGAGAAGACTGAGGACTTGTAGTTCCTGCCCTTGGGTCACAATAACCCCCAGCAGTGCTGCAGGCTGGGGACAGAGTGTCTGGAGAGCTGCCTGGAGGAGAAGGACCTGGGGGGGTTGTTTGGAAGCTGGCTGAACATGAGCCATCAGTGTGCCCAGGTGGCCAAGAAGGTCAATGGCATCCTGGCCTGTCTCAGGAATGGTGTGACCAGCAAAACTAGGGCAGTGGCTGTCCCCTGTTGTAGGCACTGGTGAGACCATCCCTTGAGTGCTGGGTTCAGGTTTAGGACCCTCACTACAGAAAGGATGCTCAACATGCTGGAGCATGTCCAGAGAAGGGCAATAGAGCTGGGGAAGGGTCTGGAGCACAAGTCCTCCGAGGAGCAGCTGAGGGAGCTGGAGAAGGGTCTGGAGCACAAGTCCTACAAGGAGTGGCTAAGGGAGTTCTGGGGTTTTTGACTCTGGAGAAAAGGAGGCTGAGGGGAGACCTTCTTGCTCTCCACAAGTCCCTGCAAGGAGGGTGCAGAGAGGTGGGGTCAGTCTCTTCTCTCCAGTAACAAGCAATAGGACCAGAGGAAATGGTTCCAAACTGCCCCAGGGAAGAGTAACGTTGGACATGAGGAAGAATTTCTGTCCTGAAAGGGTTGTCAGGCTTGGAACTGGCTGCCCAGGGCAGTGGTGGAGTCACCAGTCCCTGGAGGGATTTTAAAGGGATTGATGAGGTGCTGAAGGACATGATCTAGAGGTGGACTAGGCAGGGTTAGGCTGGGGTTTACTCACTGATCTTAAAAGTCCCTTCCAACCCAAGTGATTCTATGAGTCTGTGACCCATTGGTTTCCCAACAGCGATGCCAAAGACAAGGCTTTTGAGATACACACAGAGAAAAGCAGCACCACAACTGCCTACCTACATGACAGCCCTTGAGGCTTGTAATCCATCCCTCCAGCCCGAGACACTCAGCCGCCATTCCTCTCCTAAGGAGACCTCTCTGGAAAGAAAGGGTTTGCTGTCCACTGGATGAGTTCTGTTATCCACCATGTCTCTGGTGGCTGGTAGCAACACTGTGTAACTTTGTTGTCCTGCTTTTTTGTTGTTTGATTTGTTTTGTTTTGTTTCTCTCATTTTCTAGAGTTCCCAATGATTGATTTGTCTCAGGATGAGGTTTTTGCCTATAAAACAAGGAGAAGAAAGGGGAACTTTTCTATTAGCAATTTTGTTCTAATCACGTATCTCTGAGAAGTCCTTCTTCCTAGCAATTATTTTTAACTATTTCTGTCAGTGTTCAGCAAAGCAATTTATTAAAGTAATTATTTTCAAATCCCAGACTCAGAAGTTTGCACAAAAGTGGACATTTTTCTGTGAAATTAATGTTTGCGGGGAGATCAACAAGAAACATTCCTAAATGCCTTTCTCCAAGGCTGACACAAAATCCAGCATAAAAATCCCTAACCTTTGGGTACACAGGAGTGTGCCCCTCACAGAACTCCAGTCGCTTCTCTGAGGGCACCAGCTGGTGTTCAGGTTTCTGAGACCCCGAATCTCCGCTGGCTTCCACAGTGAGACAATTTTAGCGCAGGACACAGCACGCTCTCTAAAAATACTGACTGGAGGTTACATAAAACGAGTGGCAAGACTGAAAAACAAAGAAGGAAGGTTTTGATCAAACAATTTATGGCATTTCTGCTTCGTGAATGCAAATGAAATACTATCATTTACCTTAAAAAATGAACTGAAGCGAGGGGTCCTGGGAGGCGTGGGGTCAGACTAGACGGTGTTTTTTGCTCCGAGGGTGAGATAATGCTTGGACTGGAGCTTTTTAATACATTGTGCTTAGTAAATCCAATTCAGAGACAAAATTCCTGTAGAATATCTGATTTCTGGCATGAAATCTGCTATGCTGAATTAGCAAATCATTCTGCAGTAGGTAATGCTTTTGAGGCTTCAGGATGCTTATTTTCTGGAGATCCGTGCTCACTAATCATTTTGATAAATGCTAAGTATAAAAAAAAAAAAAAAGGAGGTTGTTCTGAAGGGTGCTTTATTTTATTTTCTTATGTAACAGGCATGTTTTGTTTCCATCTTTTCCCATAGGAAATGGCTGATATTAGCAGTACCCAAACTGCAGAAGAAATGTCAACAGATGAGACATGGAAAAACCTTCCACTCTGCTAAATGTAATTTTTTCCTGCATCACATGAAGAGGTTTCCCAAGAAACCCTGATATTCTAGGCACCCAACACTAACTTCACATACTGTTACTCGGTATCCATCGTGTTCCCCCGTGTGGTACCTTTCCAGGAATGGGGACTGGGGTTTGTTCCAGCCCTCGCCTAGGTCACTGTACCCTGGCTGGTGCTTCCAGGGCTGTTGCTCACTTCCCTTCACATCAGCCTGAATATTGTTTGCTTCTTCAAAACTCTCCTCCTTTTCACAGAAGGTGATGGTTGACAAGGGCTTGCTCTTCTCAAGGATGAGTAGCACCTTCTCTTGGGAGCAGCTCTGTAAGGCATTCTGCCGAGTCTATAAAAACAGTGGGTTTGGAAGCCAGACCTTCCCCTGTCCCTTCAGACCGAGATACCCTGGAACTCGACTAGGAACACATCAGCCTGTGCAGGAGGAGCAACAGCCATGTTTTGAATCTGACCTGACATTAACAGACAAATGGAGATGGTTGGTAGGTGGGTCTCTTGGGAAAAGCCTCTTACAGTGTCTCCCAGGATAGTTTAGTAAAAAACAATTTCTGCTCAAGACCGTTCCTGCTCCTAGGAATTACCCAAATAAGAATGTTCTCTTGTAGCCTCCTTCACTCAGAGGAGAAATATGAAATAACACATAATAGTTTTTAAAGCTTTTGAGAATGAAAAGCTAAAAAGAAGTGTTAGACATGGGTTTCTAGATGGAGCCTACAGATTAAAAGGCAAGGAGTCTCACTGGAAGGCCTCTCCCCAAGGCATTGGTGGTACCAGGCAGGAGCAACCACAGCCCTTGTATCATCAGCGTGTCCACGGACCTCCACTGGCCCCTGGACGACTCTTTCCAGAAGCTGGGAACTCACCACAGCGTGGCTTTGGGCAGCCACGTCCTGGAAGACTCCTAGGATGGAGTCTCCACAGCCTCCCCAGTCTGCAAGGGGCACAGGAGCTGGAAGTGCATTCCAACAGCTTACCTCCCTTCTACACGGCTAACCAACTAACCAATGCACTCACAGTGTTGGGAGAAGTGCCAGGGAGGAAGGAATAAAGGAGAACATGGTTTTCCCCCGTGCAGGATGGGTGTATCACAGTCAGTGGAGACATGGCCTTTCTCAAGCTGTCCCAGTAGCTCTGCACACAGACATCTCACAGCACAAAAAAGAGGCTCCGTCATTGTTTATTGTCTGTCCAACCCTTAATCCAGTCTGGACTCACAGGTTACTCTGAATCCCACTTAGCTCTGTCAAGTGACATATGAAACAAGGAAACTCAGAGCAGGGCATGTGTACACAGAATCTGAAATTTAAAAAGAAAAAAAAAAAAGAAAAAAGGAAAACCTCTATGTTATTGCTGATCACCACCTGCCAGCTGCTCTCCACATTGTCACCACCCCAAAGCACTGCCTATGTCCTCTCCTAGGCATCCTGTGAACCAGCAGCACTTACACCCACGAGAGGGACCGCCCCCAGACTCCCATGGATTGCCCCTACCCCTTCCCCAGCGCTAACCGACGTCGTTCCGGAAGAGCAAGTCACGTGTCATACTCATCACGTCCAACTCTCCTCCCACGTCAATCCAGCAGCACTTGGGCTGTGAGATCAGCCACATCACACACCACTGGCTCACCCACCAGCATCTCCTACTCCCCCCACAACAGGAGACTTCTCCAACAGTTGCTCTGCTGCGTTATCTATGAATATGCAACTAGCCATTTAGGAGGTGTGCATCGGGTTTTGCTCATAAAACTGCTTAAAGATTCATCCAAAATGGTGGCTTTTTACAGTGTAACCCCTGTGGCTTCACCTCCTGAAGACTTTTTGCTGGACAAAGCTTTCCTTTCTCACATCTGGCTGCTACATGCACCTCTCCTTGGAAATCATTCCCGTGCTTCCAAGGCTTCAGTCGCTGCCCTATTTCTGTATCAATTTGATGCCAAGTAAATAGTATTCAATCAAAATTACTAGTCAGGGCTTTGGCAGCTGGCACAGCAGCTCCAAAAGCACGTAGGAGTGAACTAGATGACAGCTACACAGTTGCTTTCCAGCACAGAAGCAGCAAAAAAATAATATGCAAGCAGCGGGCAACAGAGTCGGGCAGGCCAGCGATGCCAGCTAGGAACCTCAGCCAGCGAAGCAAACAATCATTTCATTTCATTGCAGAGGGGGGTGTTGATTGACATTTCATTTACATCAGCCCTGAGAAGGTCAGAAGAAGAAAAAAAAAACAAGCAGGGGCTTGGCCCTTTATCCGGGCACCACGGAGCAGCTTCGCGCCACCGCTAATCAGCTCCGTCAGGAACGCGTGGCAGACGATGCCCGAGGAGTCCTGTTCCCGAATAACCAGGTTATCCCTCTCCTTTGTTTTGGTTTTCTGATGAAACCCCTTACCTGGAAGGAGCTTTACTTCAAGAGCTTCCCCTCAACCACCTTCCTGATTCCTAACGACGAGGGATTTTTGGACAAATTTTGCTGAAACTATTGCTGAAATTATGGTCACATAAAACTTACAGAGGGTCTCAGGCAACGTCAGTAATGACCAGCAATGACCTCAGGGCTCGGAGAGGAACCAAGACTGGAGGGAGGCTGGCTTTCCTGCAATAATTTAGTAGCAGATGGTGACTTTTGTTTAGACCTTCTGAAGAAAGGTAGCCTTGAAAAAAGGCACTTTACCAGTTTAATTACTGTGATACTGAGAGGAATATTAAATGAGAAAAGTGGGGATAACTCCCAGAGCCTCACACAATCTCTCACAAATCCAAACTCTAGCACTGAAGTTTGGTTGCTGCCTCTTTTTGGGACGTGAATTTCAAACCTCTGATTGATGCTTCACCCTTTGTGCTCCCCAATTTTACTAGGCAGTGGAAGTGGATCAGCTCAGCTTCCCAATTAAGGTTTTTGCTTGTAAGATGCCAAATGTTTTACAGCTCTCAGCAGAGGCTGAGACCACTGATCACTTCATTTGCCCCCAGGTAAAACAAGTATCTCTTCCTATCATAACTTAAGCATCTTTATACACAAACTGGAGCGGCCTCATTTAACACATCAGCGTATTCTGAGCTTCCAACCCGACTGAAGCGGCCCAGTGACTTCAGAAGTTTAAACTAGGAGTAACTAAACGGCAAAACATGCCAAGATTGAAGAAGCCATCAAAAACACAGAATCACAGAATCACAGAATATCAGGAGCTGGAAGAGATCTCGAAAGATCATCCAGTACAACCCCCCTGCCCGAGCAGGATCATCTAGAGTAGATCACACAGGAACGTGTCCAGATTGGTCTTGAATGTCTCCAGAGAAGGAGACTCCACAACCTCTCTGGGCAGCCTGTCCCAGTGATCTGTCACCCTCACGGGGAAAAAGTTCCTCCTTATATTCAGATGGAACTTTCTATGTTCCAGTTTGGACCCATTTCCCCTTGTCCTGTCACTGGCCATCCCTGAGAAGAGCCTGGCTCCATCCTCCTGACACTCACCCTTTACATATTTATAGACATCAATGAGGTCACCCCTCAGTCTCCTCTTCTCCAAGCTGAAGAGCCCCAGCTCCCTCAGCCTCTCCTCACAAGGAAGATGTTCCACTCCCTTCATCACCTTGGTGTCCCTGCACTGGGCTCTTTCAAGGAGTTCTGTGTCCTTCTGGAACTGAGGGGCCCAGAACTGGACACAATACTCCAGGTGGGGTCTCACCAGGGCAGAGTAGAGCAGGAGGAGGACCTCTCTTGACCTACTGGCCACCCCCTTCTCATACACTCCAAGAAGCAACCGAATATTAAGCAGTAAGAAGCGATGGGTCAGCATCCCATTCGTTAAGGATGCACAATGCAACCTGTGGCTGATGAGTCAGGAAAAACCCGCCTACAAGCCAGAGGAAATATCGCCGTCTGTGTCAGGTTCCTCTGGGTTGACAGCACCGTTCTCCTTGAATAATTTTGACTCTCGAAAGTATACAACAGCCCCCCCTTGCCTAAAGAAAGCATGTACATTGGCTGTTCCTCTAGTGAGCATCAGAACAATGTGTTTACGATAGGGTGACATTTCACAAACTGTGTCTCCACTACCCTCCCACTTACTGCTTGAGAAAGGCAGCAAGGCGCCGGGCCGGTGCACGCTAACCGCAATAAAAACACTCTCCTTCAGCTAGGAAATGGAGACAGGCTGAGAGGAATTCAATTACACACAATATACATCCCTAACCTGTACATTCAAGGTAAATTGAAATGATTCCTCTATACAGGGCTGAGATATTGCTGAGATTTCCTCAAAGCTTTTTCACACTGCTAAAAAAAGTGCACTTACTGTGGGCTTCCATCAGCACATATGGAGTGCCAGAAAGCACATGAAATAATCATAGGAACAAACAGTTACTGGTACGTAATGAAGGTGAAACCGATTCTCCTCCACTTACCCCTCAGTGAAAACCATCCACAAACACTGAACAGTCCAGGAAACAACTGGCCCTGAGAACTGCAAGGGAAATCAAAGAACAACGTTTCTTCATTTACTCAAATTAGCTGTTTCTTTTGCTGTAGTGTTTTTGACGTTGATGACATATATAGACATAGATACAAGCTGGAAGAAAAGCTCCAGGGGAGTCACCCTGCTGAGAAGGACCTGGGGGTC
>VXBZ01006706.1:10185-33918 GCA_013399135.1 Heliornis fulica
GTAAGCGGGCAGGGTCTCTCCTGGTCCCCTCCAGCCACCAGAGCATGGCCCTACGCTGCCCTTACACCTCCCTCCAGCACGGTTTTACCTCGGGGGATGCTCTCAGGAGGGTGGGCCTGACTCCCCCCAACTCTGCCGCGGACCCTCGAGGCACAGTTGGCTGCACCCTCTCATCCTGGCTGCCACCACGAACTGATTCCTTCTCCTGGACTTATCTACACCCAACCAGTGGTCTTCCACCACTGGCCACTGGTGCTGGCCCTCCCAGCGCACCAAGGTTGTCACCACAGCACCTTCACCACCTGGGGGAAGGTCTGGCCCATCCTCCTCCCTAAAACTGACAACTTGAAGGCTTTCCTGCTGTAGGAGGCCAATAATACTTAATTATTAATTAATCCTCAATGGGGATTTGTTTCACTCATCTGCAGGCCCACTCGGGCATTGCTGCAGCGGGTGGCAACAGCTCAGCAGCCATCATGCCCGTCCTCCCTTGGCTGGTTCCTGTCCTGTGCTGAGGATGTGGTGGCTGGCTGACTCCGTGGGGACACTTTCTGCCCCCTCTCTGCCAAAATCCCACCCATAAGCTGCTCCCTCTCCTCCTCTCCTGGCTGGCTGAGCGCCACGGGCACGGCTGAGCTGGGGAAGGTGCTGTGTCCCTGGAGAAGCACCGAAACCTCCATGTTGGCTGTTGTGTGGGTGCCCCTCAGGCTCAGCATGGCAAATATATTTCAATGGCCATCAGACCACCCCAAACCCTTCCCAGCACCCTTTCTCCCTGAGAGCTCTTTGGGGGACGGTCCCCAGTGTCAGCCAGCAGACCCACAGTTAGGCAGGTCAGTGGGTTAATGCTGGTTAGGGCTGGGCACTCGCTGAAGCCCACCCACCACGGCTGCCTGCAGCCTGGCCACAGCAGCGCTCGCATACCAGCACCAAGACTGCTCCTCCAGACTGGGGTGACCAGCCTGCATCCCTCCACCTGCTGGGAGCACGCCCTGCACAGCAGCACAGGTCCAAGCTGTCCTGCCCACAGGTCCCTTGCTGTGGCGGGACCTGGCCACCGGCCGAATGCTTCATCCCAGCTCCCGAGAGACCGTCCGACCCACGGTGTAGCACCCACAGGACTGAGCACACTGCTGGCACCCCCATGCCTGAGCACCCCTCCATCTCCCAGAGAACACCTCCTTCTCTCAGCCATCCTTGGGTTGCCCACCTCTCACACTTCAAGGCCACCAGGCAACTGCCTCTTGCAGCCTGCTCAGCCCATGGTGGCACAGAACCTGTGTCCTCCCTTCCCTGTCCCTTTCACTTGGTTCTCCTGTCCACCCATGGGTGACCACAAGGTCCCACCAAGAGTAGGGTTCACCTTGCTGTAGGTTAACCCTCTGTTGGCATCAGGTGGCAACCCTGCTCAGCTTTTAACTTCTGCTCAAACCCTGCCAGGCTTTCCGAGGAACTGGACTGTGGGGCTTCAGCCTCCCAGCAACTCCTACGCTCAAGTCTCAGTGGAAAGGGAAAAAAGGAGCTGCCTGACTCTACCGAGTCTCCTGCACTCCATGGCTGCAGGGTCTGGGGGGAATGAGACAGGAAACAGGTCTGTGGAGAGTTACCTGCTCCGGTAATCGCCGGCATATTGAAAATCTCTGTCCCAGGCTGCCCAACATCTGGAGAAAAACAAAGAAGCCCTTCAGTACAGAGCACAGCAGTGGGGAGGGACCTGCCGTGCCAGCCACGAGGTCCCGGTGTCCCCATCACTTCCCTGAGCTGACCCTGGGGTGGCTGGCTGGCACCAGCAAGACCCACAGCTGGCATGTGTCACTGGCTGGGAAAGGGTGGAGAAGCAGAGCCCAGAGACATCTTTGTGCTCTGCCACCTCTCCCTCCAGCCCCTCGGATTAGAAGCTCTGGTGAGTTAAACCCCGTCTCCGGCCTACGGGATTTCCGACGGCTCAGACCCAGGGAGCGGGGCCGGGGGGGGTGTGGGGGGTGTGGAGCGAGGACAAGAAACGTTACATCAATATTTTCCCTCTTAGCTGAGCTGTTTGACTTGGCTACCACTTCCCTTAGGATAACAGCAATTCTCATCGAACAAGAGGCATTTCCTACTTCTATATATTTTTTTTTTCTCATAAGTGTGGAAGGTCACAGGGTTCATCCACGTGTCCCCAACGGGGCATAACAATACCGCTGGCTCTCGGTAACATCATCCCGGGGACGAGGCAGCTCGCTCCCACTTATCCGATGCAGCTGTTGTAAGATGGATTCAAATTGAATTAGTATTGACTGCATAATGCTGGGCTAAATTAAATTATGATCCTATCTACTCTATTAGTGGTTAATGAAGGAACAGGCTGAATTTCTAATCTGAGCCAGCCTGGTTAGTTTTACAGAGCTGCACTGATAGTGAGGTAGGGCTTCAAGTAACGCTGTGGGGAGAGGCATCTCAAGGAGGGAGGATCCAGCTTGGCTGGCTGTTCATTAAAGCATCCATTGCTCTGAAGTCTCCTCCTTGCTCAGCTCATTATTGAGGTTATCTGGTGCTGCCACTCGGGTGGGGGGGATTGACAGCCCCACAGCAAGATGATGTGGGAATGGGAAGCCCCCCACACTGCCTCCACAGAGACATACAGCCACTGTTTGTGTGAGTAGGGCTCTGTTGTAACGGCCCGCGTGCTCCCCGACACCTCACAGCACGGTGCTGAGCGCCCTGGCTGGGAGCGCCCAGCAGCGCCCGTTCCTTCACTTCATGTGCCCTCGAGGCTCTTCTCCCCACTGTGCCCCACATCTCCCTCCCCACATGTCCTTACTGTACTCCGTTTCATTTTTGTTGGTGGTGCTGAGCTTCTTGATGATCTCCTGTTTCTTGGACTTCACCATGGCTGAGTTGCTCTCGGTCAACTTGCTGAAGAAAGCTGGAGGCTGAGTGTTGTTTCCCGGGGACTTAGACCCCATCCTGCAAAGTGAAAGATGATCAGAACCCCCTGCAACACCCAGTTCACTGAGTCCTACCTCGAGAGGCCTTTCCCTCCATCCTCAAAACCAGCCTGGGGGCTCCTGAGATACTCTGGATCTCCCAACCTTTCTCCCTGTCCCCACCCTAAATGCACCCCAGGATGCTGAAAAGCCCAGACAGACAGACAGCAGGCTGGGACATGACATCACTTGTGGCTGCAAGGAACACTGCCAGGGCCAAGGGGAGCGTGGGGGTGAACATCCATCTCCATCCCTCTCCCTCAGTGTTACCTCTGGTCGATCTGCTCGCCCTCGCGGTACAGGATCGGGTACGTGGCGCTCTTGGCGTGCTCCGATTCTCCCACGCCGTCTGGTGGAGACACCGGCTCGATACAGTTGTCCGACCCACTCCCCGACGAAGCTTTGCTCTGCTCTGGGGACCTGCAGAGAGCGATGGGGAGATGCAATCAGGGTTATTGCACCACCCTTGGGGTCGAGGGGGGTGGAGGAGGACTGAAATAGTTTTCCTATGGCAGGGAAACGAGCCAAACCTTCCACCCCCCCGTGACTTTCGGTGTGAGCTGGAGGAAGAGCGCGGCTCGGGCTTTTTTCTGCATCACTCAGCAGGACCGGGCTGAGACGTGGCCCAGATTTCCAGGCAGGGTGCCAGGCAGCAGCTGCCCCAAACACAGATGCCCAGGAGGGACCGTGGGACCAGTCCTGGGACCTGCTGGCTCAGCCTAAGTGTCCCTCAAAGACTCAATCCCTGTGGAGCGCTGTGACATCAACTCTTCAGGGACGTGG
Source organism: Heliornis fulica (assembly GCA_013399135.1). NCBI lineage: Eukaryota > Metazoa > Chordata > Aves > Gruiformes > Heliornithidae > Heliornis > Heliornis fulica. The sequence continues at coordinate 13,938 of VXBZ01006706.1, forward strand.
CTTTTGATTCTCCATTGTATTTGTCAACATGGGGGAGGGCAACACCCACCACCTCCCATTCACCTTGTCCAGGACCATGCAGGGCCACGCTGGCCACAGATGATGAGATGCTGAGGTGACCTTGAGGGGACTGAGGCAGACCCCCATGCCTGCCTGTGGCCAGAGCCTGGGAGATGGCCAGGCTCGAGGAATTCCTCACGGCTGAGTTCTGGGAATTTATGTCTTTGTTCTTTCTGTGGTTTCTTTTTTTCTCCCCACCCTCCCCAAATTTTTTTCTCTTTTTTTTCCATCACTGGGTGGCCAGGGCTGGGCTGTCTCCCCTGGTGTTATAAAGCCACTTCTAGGACCTGGCAGAGCTGGGAAGAATAATCCCATTTACTGACAAAGAACCACCAGCTTTGGAGACACCACCCTTTCCTGGACACATCTGGGACTCTGCTGTTGTTGGGGTGGGAAGACCTATGTGGTTTCAAACTGCCTTAGGAGAGACTGAGGTTGGATTCAGGAAGAATTTCATGTCTGAAAGAGCTGTCAGGTGTTGGAACAAGCTGCCCAGGGCAGTGGTGGAGTCCCCATCCCTGGAGGGATTGAAAAGGCCAATAGATGAGGTGCTGAAGGACATGATCTAGAGGTGGACCAGGCAGGGTCAGGCTGGGGTTGGACTCGATGAGCTTAAAGGTCTCTTCCAAACCCAGTGATTCTACGATTCTGACAGACCCTGTTCTCACACTTCCCATTTTTAATCCATCCCCACAGTGCCCAGACCTGCCTTGTGCTGGTGTCTGCACAGGGACTTCAAAGTGACTTTAAAACACAAAAGGCTGTGCCTGCAATGGATAGTTTCAGTTGTCAGGGCACACGTGTCTAACGAGCTTCTGATTCACTGACAGTGATGAAGATAAAATTAACTTTGAAGCAATGGAAAACACGATGCTTTGGGGGTTTTTTTGGAACCATCTGCAGTTTGAAAGGGACCACAGGTTTTTGAAAACCATCTGTGATCTGTCAGGGACCGAAGGACAGTGACAGGAGAAGAGGCAACGGGCACAAACCATGTGAAATTCCACCCCTGCACTTCTTTGACTGTGAAAGAGCTCAAAGATTGGCACAGGTTGGCCAGAGAGGTGTGAAATAAGCAGAACCAAATGGGCCATGGCTCTGGACAACATGCTCTGGCTGACCTTGCTTGAGCAGGGAGTTGTACTGGATGATCAAAAGAGGTCCCTTCCCACCTAAACAATTCCATGATACCAGCCAGATTGGGAAGGGGACCGTGCACGGACTCACAGAGTCCTGGAGAGCATCTCTAGGACAACACAAGGCAAGAGAGATGCCACCTCAGAAAGCAGAAGTTTTACACCATGGCCCATGTGAGCAAGCAGTCCATGTGATCCCCAAGCTGGGGACCATAAAGCACCAACACCACATGCCAGCTTGCCCCCAGGATCACCTTCCCGGGGTGCCAGCTCGCCAAGGGCACCCACCTGGGTCCTCAACCTGGGGACACCTGGTCTGTCTGAGCTCAGACTGGCACAGTGGGTGGGCAGAAATCCACCTGCACCAGGTTAGGTTGGACACTCTGACCTCACCTTTTGCCACCTTCATTCTGTGGGGAGATCCTGGAGGCCATGGCGTGCTCCTGCTGCTGCAGATAGGCCTCGCTGGGGGTGCGGCGCAGGTCCAGCACAGGGCAGGTGGCCCCGGGGAAGGAGTACACCGGGGTCTGGATGTGGGAGTTGAGCTGCTGCGGGTGATGGCGCGTGTAGTCCTGCGTGATGACCTCCTAGAAGGAGAAACCCATGAGTCACAAAGAGTTGGTTTCTACTTTTTGCTTTGCTGGGCTCAACTAGACAGGGCAAGGAGGGAACCTGGCTGGTCTGTCCCTGTAAGAACTGACTCCTGCCTCCTGCCTGCACCAGCGCTTGTGACAGGCTTGTTGGGGACGTGAAGGCCCAAGTGGCACAGCACGATGCACCATGCCCACTACAGCCCTTCCTCAGAGACCTCCAGCATCTCCTCCAGCCCTTCCCCACAAGACATGTTCAGTATCAGCTCCTCGCTCCTCCCTCCTCCCCAGAGCCCACCCCCACAGCAGGAAGGCAAGGTTAATTAATGAGGTTAATTACACTGATGTGCTGGGCCAGCGTGACCACCCGCTGGTTCATGCCCTTGCTGCTCTGGCTGGATTGCAGGGGCTGGCACTGGGGCCCGTCGGGCTGCCGGAGGTGCTGCAGGTGGGCTGCTTCGGGAGCCGAGACCTTCAGCGAGCCTGGGATAGGCACAAAGAAGACAGTGGGCATGAGAAAACATCTGTGTCCCCTCCCCCTTAAGTGCCACCCTGACATGGCACTGGGGCATGGTGAGGAAGAGCCGGCTGACCAAGCCCACCACCACCACCACCTTAGGCTCTCCTGCATTCAAGCCCATGCCCTCACCTTGCTGCTTCGGCCTCAGGTCATGCTCCCCGTGCCCCTTCTCCGTGTCCTGCAGCAGCTTGGCCCCTTTCTCATGGGACAGGCTGGGTGAGCTCACGGGGCTCACTGCTTCCATCCGCTCTGGGCTGTAGCCCCCGTGAAAGCCTGGAGAGATGAGGGGAGGGAGTTAAGAGCCCAGGAGCTCACCTGGCTGCTCCCTGGTGCTGTGCCAACCATCGCTTGTGGGCGGCAGAGCGGGGAAAAGAAGAGATGAGGGACGGTCAGGTCACACTGCCGGGACCCCCGGAGCCATCTCTGGTGCCCAGTTGTGCTGGCAGCAGCAACGAGGGGACATCTCAACTCTGCAGAGCTCAACAGCTCATGGTGACAGCACCAGAGTCAGGAACCGAGTTCAAGCCCTCTGGGCTCATAACTTGTTCCCCCACCCTCCCCCCCACCTTCCCAAACAGAATAACCCCCCCTGCTGTGCCAGGAGGGGAAGCAATGCTCTGCAGGAGTGGAGGTGGCTGCACTGGAGGTCTCCCAGCCCTACAAAGGATTGCCCCAAGCCCACCAAGGTCAACAGCAGGGACTGAAAACCGAGCGTGGGGCCCTGCAGACTCCATGTCCCCCCTCCAGGGACAGAAGATTCAGAAACAAAAGGGCAAAAGGGCTTCTTGAACTTCCTCTGCCTTTTAAGCCCTTCAGACAGGCTCAAGGTGTCTCAAAGCAAGTAGACCTGGAAGGAGGGACCACCACCATCCTTCAATGAAGAGGGGAAACTGAGGCAGGGATGGGTCATGCCTCCACAGCCGAGGGGCGGGCGGGTGAGTCCCGGAGGAGGCCCACGCTGCCTCTCGCCAGCCCAGCAGGGTCAGTAATCCTGTGACTTCTGCCTCCACAGACCTCTACCCTCCTGAGGCTCCGTTCTCAGACACCACCCACCGCAGGCGGGTCTGGCAGGCGACCCACAGCCCTGCCCGAGGGTCCCCGGGCACGGACACGCTGACCTTGCACACACTCAGGTGCTGGGGAGGGGGACTGCAGCACCCCCCATCACCCCATCCCCACCCGCTTGCCAGCACCGAAGGGATCACACTTCTGTACCCCCCTCAGTGAAGTGTCCTGTTCTGGAAAGATCCCTGATGTGCTGCTACGTTCAGGGAACACCCACTCCCTAAGCCCACAGCCACCTGACAGCCCTCAGCTGGAGAAGACACCAGCACCAGGATAAACTGTAGAGGATGAGCTCAGCTCAGCACGTTCTCAGCCCTGGGACCAGATGTGACCGAGGGGTGGGATGGGTGGCTTGGGATGGGGTGGTAAGAGCTGCTCTCACCACCCCATCCCAAGGTAGGTGTCCTTCCCACCCTTGGTTTACAGGAAGGAGAGCTGGGAAGCAACCCCCAGTGCTGATGGCCAACGTGGAGGCTTCAGCTTGAAGACAGCGTCCCAACGAATTGCCATGGTCTGATTCTGTACACTGGCTGGAGGAATGCTCAGGGTGAAGGTTGGTGCCATCAAGGATGCCCCAGACCTTGAATCCAGCCCTCCCCTTCCCTCCACTTTCTTCTGGAGAAACTTATCCCAGCGCTTTTGTGTCCTACACAAGGTTGCTGTGGAAACGGGTGCCGAGCACGGCCAGGCTGGGTGACCCCTGGACAGACACGTCAGTGTGGGCTCTTACACATCACCCAGCACTGGGACCCTGAGTGGGGTCACCCCAAACATGGGGACCATGTCTGAGCTTCATCCTGAAGCTGATGACCAGAGTCACAGCCACGAGTGGGGACAAGGGTGTCTGACAGAGCAAGCCCTGTCCTGCTCCCGCTCCCGTCCTCCTCATCGCTCGTTGGATTTATGACCCACAACTGTTCCTTCCAGACTGCCTGGGGATTCCCACGGGGAAATCAGAATTAGCTAATTGCCATTGTCTGTAAAACCCAATACCAGGAACTGAACAGCACTTGCAAAACAGGACTTGGCAACGGGAAATACTAAGAGAGGGTGGAAGAAAGGATGATCTCTAAAACACAGGCAAATAGAAGGTTCTGGAACGACCCAACAACCAGGAAGAAGAGCGATAAGTGCTCTCAGGCAGCTGACAAAGCCAGCAGCTGAAAGGTGTGACTAAAATGAAGAACTAATGAGATAAGCTGGGTTCCAGGCCCAGCTCTCTCTCCTCTCCCCTCCAGTGTCTTTCCATGGCTAGCAGAGTCCGTACTCAGACCCTTATCATGAGACATTTGGCATGTGACAATCACATCTATCAAGCTGGCCGCTGTCGTGGTGGCCTTACCGAGTGCTCGGAGCTCCTGTTCCTGCATGGAAAAGGGTTTGCTTTGACTCTTTTCTCTACTGTGTGGCTCAGGGCCCGAGGTTGCGTGCTGCTGGTCCAGAGGGTGATGGTGCTGCTGGCTCTTCCCCTGTCCTCTGCTATAGTGATGAGAAGAACCGGGTCCAGAGGCGGGTAAAGGTCTCGACTCCATGGCTTTAATGGGTGAAGGTGACTGTTCGAGGTTGGCCCCACTGGGCAGCTTTGAGGTGAAGACGTTGTTGTCAGTCTGGGGTCGTTCTGCCTTGGCTTCTCGTCCCCTCGAAGCCTCTTTCTGCAGGACGGCCGGGTCCATCATGGCTGCGTAGCCGTCCACCGCGCTGATGGAGGAGCGCAGGGTGGAGGCCGAGGGGAAGGCGGTGGAGCGGATTGGTGATGTGGTAGTGGTGGAGGAGGATCTGGAAGGTGAGAGAAGACAACATGAAGGTGAGAGAAGCATGCTGGGAAAGAGGAGTGCTGTTCCAAAGCTCTGGTGTTGAGCCCTGCCTGACTGAGACCCTACCAGGGCTCCTGAGCAAAGGGGTGGCCCATGCTGGAGTAGATGAAGAGGAGTCTCCATCACAACTGGTACTGGGGTACTGGCAATGGGCTGGGGAAGAGCAAAGCCCATGGGAAAGGTTCTCAGAGACCTTCATAACTCCACGCTCCCATGGCTATAAGCAAGTGTGATAACTGTATTTGGGCACAGCCAGCCTTGGGACACAGAGGCACCAGGAAAGGAACTGTGCACCATCCCAGCTTCTCTGTAAGCCCCAATCCTGACCCCAACAAGACTGAGGGCAGAAACAACCACCACTCCATCTCAGAGCACCTCAGATCTCCATCTCATTAACTGCTGTGGCTGCCCCAGTGCAGGCAAACAGCAGGGTCCGTGGTGGGGGGAACGTACCGCAGGACAGAGGGGGTGGGGGTCTCCGAGGAGATGATCTTCATGCTCGTGTTGTGGAGCACGCTGGGGCGCTGCTGGATGGTCTCGTGGGTGCGAGGCGAGACAGGAGAGTGCTGGTGGCTGTGAGAGTGTGAGGACGAACGGCTGCTGGGCTGCTCCGTACCTGGGGCAACAAAGGGTTTATGTCACTCTTCATTTTATAGTCCCACCCCAATCTTCACCCAGCACATGCCCTGAGAAGTGGTGCTGAGCCCCTCCTCAGTCTACCTGGTCTCCAGATGGGTGCATGTTCCACCGTGGTGGACGCTAGGATGGTTTTCTCACGCTCTCTCTCCCGTTCCCGCTCCCGCTCCGACACTGAGGATCCCGACTGTTTGGTCATGTGCGTGGGGCCTCCTGAAAGCCAAGTGAAAGGCAGTGAGAGAGCTGCAGGAGCAGCCATTCCCACCCAGGAACACCACCTGCTCCTCAGAGCCGTGCCTGCAGAGCACGTGGGGAGAGGCTCCATCCACGGTGGTGGCATCTCCAGGGTAGGACCTTCTACAGAGCTGTTTGACAGCTGATGCTCTGGGGAAGAAAAGGGGAGAAGTCCCCAATAAACAGGACCAGAGGAGCTGGTGTGAGGGAGCCGGTGGGCTGGTCCCTGTGCGAGAAGGAGTTTGGGGGGGTGTCCCCCACCTGTCCCCAGTATGCTGAACTGGTTATGGGTGTCCTGGCCAACCCCTTCCCCATGGACAAAGCAACCTGCAGCGTTACCTGGGGAGAGCGGGGAGCTGCTGTGCCGGCTGCTGAAGGTCTGGGGGGGGCCGGGGATGTAGGTGATGCGGTCCATGGTGGTGGCAGAGGTGCCAGGGGTGGGGGGCATGAGGACAGGCAGGTGTGGCACTTGGGACAGGTCGATGATGCCTGGAGAGAGAAACCAGAGGTCTGTCAGGACAACAGGGAGCAGCAGGAGCGGGGAGTGATGCTGGGAGGGGGGTGCTCAACCCATCCCCTGCTCTGGCGCTGCTGCGGCGCAGGTGCTGGCACACACAGGGTCCCCAGGGTGCTGGTTGTTGGGGAGGGGACCCTTCCATGGGCAAACAGGGCTGCTGGGGATAATGGGAGGGAAATCTATCCCTGCTGAGCCAGAGGGCTGCAACACTGCCCCACCCCACAATCCCCAGCATGCTCAGCTGTCTGCAGAAAGCCAGATATCCTTCTGGGAGGGTGTTTTAGTCCCCAAAGGCCATCAGGGCCAGGCTGGGAAGAGCTCCCACGCCCCAAACCCCGAGATGCACATAAGAAACCTCAAATAACTAAAGAAGGCAAAAAAAAAGCACATTGAATTCTCTCCTCCGTGGTGACCAGCCCTGTCCTGGGTGACACTGGTTGGCTCAGCCCCCGGTCCCAGCCCTGGAGCTGGCAGTGCAGGCCCGATCCAGCCTCCCCCTCCCCAAAGTGTCCCCAGACCCCCAGTGCTGGGAGGACCTGCTGCATAGTTGAGGGCAAGGGAGGGCTCCCGGGGTGACAAGCCGCGGAGCATGTCCGCCCGCTGCGCCATGGCCGTGGCTGCGGCGTTGTGGTGCATCTGCTGCGACGTGATGTAGTCGTTGATGATGGTCTGTCGGTTCTCCATGGCGGCCGTGTCCGGGTAGCCCCGGATCAGGTACGGGGGGTAGAGGTGGGGGTACGTGGGGCTCGGAGCCAGATGCCTCGGCAGGTAGTAAGCAGCTGCTGCAGGGGGGTAAAAAGGATGCAGAGGTGAAGTGGCTTTCCCCAACCTCAGGTTTTTGGAGCATAACAAGGAAAGAAACGATCCCAAACCGACCGCTGAAGGTACCTGCTTCCAGCTGGATTCCCCTCGGGATGGCCGCGGGGTCGAAAGCCAACGGGATGTGCCCTCGGTACAGGTCGACCCCGCTGACGCCGCGGAGCAGGTGCTCGTACGGGGAGATGGGGTGGTGGTGGTCGGCCACAGGAGCGTGAGGAGACTTGGAGTTGGTGAGCTCTCTGGAGGTGGGGGTGATCTTTCTGTCCTGGGACACCGGCTTCCCGGCGGTGATGCTCCCTGCAGCGAGCAGAAGGAAATGAGGCAGAGACAGCGCTGCGGCCCTGAGGGGTGCTGGTGGTCAAGTGTGTCCCCTGGGGATGCTCACAATCAGCCTGAACTCGAGGGACCCTTTCTCTGCCTCCACACCACCATGTCACATTACACCACCAAGGCTGAGGTGGAGATGAAGCCTGTCCCCACGACATCTTTCCAGCCCAGAGCATCCCCTGTGGCCACGCTGGGTGGTCTCAGAGCTCATCCTGGCCCACACAAGCAGCGGCGGAGCCTTGTTGCTGTGCTCCTCAGCATGAGNCAGCATGAGGAGGGCCCTGCTGCTGGGCAGAGCTGGGCACCCTGAAGCTCCTTGGCAAAACAGAGTTCAAGATCCTGTCAACCCTGTGGAGCCATAAGCTCTCTGCCAGTACATGAAGGGGAGGTTGGATCATTGCTCTGGGCATTGGTGGTGTTTCCTGCCCCAGCTGGGATGAGATGCCTTCACCACACACCCCAAGTCACAAGACACTTGGGTTGGGACAAGGATTTGCAGGTGGGAGATGCCAACAGCCCTGAAACAGTTGCCCACAGCTAGCAGGCTTGGTGGGACAAGGGGTCTTGGGGACTGGCTCCAGCACAGACCTTGCCCACACACGTGCTGTGAAGGAAGGGGGGTTTTGTGCTCTGGATCTGAGCGTCTCTCCAGGATCACTGAGCACAGCCTGGCCACGTGCCTGGCCTCAGGAGCCCCAGGCCTGGCTCTGGGGCAGGAGATGAGTGATGCTGGGGGTGTGGACAGACCCTGCCCAGCGCAGGCAGACTGGCTGGGCAGATGGCAGATCCCAAAGCCAGCTGCACTGCCCGGATCCACCGGCTCCAAAGGGATTAGGTGTTCCTGGAGGTGGAGCCCCTGTGCCCACAGAGATGGATGAGACACAAACACTCAAGGTGGGCAAACACACCATTTTTCACCAGTGATCTGGACACATTCCTATGTGATCTACTCTAGATGATTCTGCTCAGGCACCTGCCTGAGCTCAAGAGACCTCAAAAGACCTCAAAAGACCACCCAAGTTTGACTGGGTGGTCTTTTGAGGTCTCTTCCAGCTCCTAATACTCAGCAATTCTGTGATTCTGTNAGTGAAAAGCCTGAGGGGTCCCCAGCCCAGCGCACCAGGCACTGCTTTGCTGCCCACCTCCAGACACAGGAGTGCCCTGGCCCAACATCAGGATGTTGGAAACACCTGAGATGTTGGGATGGTGGAACACCAGGGATGGTGGAACACCAAGGAAAAAACCCCACCAGCTTCACCAGCCAGGGTCCAAGTCTCCCTTCGGTCACCCCAGCAGCAGATATGGGGTGCCCTCTCTGCAACCGTGCGAGCGTCCCCGGGAGGGAGCTGAGCCTCAGCCGTCACTGCCGTGAGTCAGCGGCTGCCGTGGGCAAGAGTGGGTGCGAGTGGGTGTGGGGTGCTGGGGAGAACGGGTTCAACAGGCCCCTGCTGGGAACAGCTCGGGCAGGTGGGGTCAGCAGCTGCCTCCTGCACACTCTGTCCTCCTGGCTTGGGAGAGATCTTAGTGTCAAGTACCTTCGTGCTGCCGCGGCGTGGACTCCCGCGTGGAGACCGGAGACCCTCTGTGCAAGTGACCGCCGAACGCCGAGCTGTGCCCGGCCTGGTGGTCCTCGTAGGCGAGGGCACTTTGGTGGGGCTTGCCCGGCTCGGGTACAATCACGGGAGCCCCTCTGGCGATGGAGCCACCCGAGTTTGTCACCGGGCTCGGCCTGTTTTTCAGGCTCTCTTCGTAAGCTCTCTCCAGATTCCTCGGGTCTTGGATGACGTCCAGCGAGTGCACGGAGTGAAAAGTCCTCCCTGGGCTGCCGATGATGGACCTCACGTCGTGCTTTTTGGTGCTCGAGGAGGAGGAGCTGCTGTCATACTTCAGTGGGGTACCCTGGGACAGAAGGCAGAGAGGGCATCAAAGGGGTGTGGAGCAGGAGGGGACACGGTGACTGCATCCCACCGAGGACCAACGGGACTCGTGCCTCCTCCTTCAGTGGAGGGGACTTGGTGAAACGGCAGCAGCCATCGGCAGAGCAGATGTAACAGCCCGGCACAGGGCAGGGTGGGGTGCCCATCTTGCGTGTCTTGTTGTGCTCCAACAAGATGAGGATGAGTCACTGCCGAAGGCTGGTTGTGCCCATCACGCCTCTCTCCTACACACGCTGTGAAATGAGGCAGCGCTACGAGGTGCCATGGGAACCCTCCAAATATTTGGAGCCCAACAGGAGACAGCACACCCCGTTTCAACCTAAGAACTGGCCCTGCTGGGCTGACACTTGCCCATTAAGGGAGGAGACCAAGATGATGTCCACCCTGAGACACAAATGCTGAGGGCACCAAGTTGATGCTGGCCTTGAACAAGAGCCAAATGCCTCCCCTTCCATGCAGATGTGTGGATGAAGCATCGTGTTCTTCATGTGCCAGGGGGTGCTGAGCTCCCACCCCTGGTTTTTGTGTTTATCCATTGGACAGGATCATAGAATGGTCTGGGTTGGAAGGGACCTTTAAAGATCAAAGGATGGGGAAGGGCAACCTGTACTCATCCCGAGCCTCAAACCTCAACCTGAAGCCCTCCCTGCTCCCNAGCCGAGCCTCAAACCTGACCAGTGATGTGTTTGCAACCTGAAGCCCTCCCTGCTCCCCTTTCACCTTGGGAATGGTCCCCAAGGTCTATGCAAGGACAGAAGCCCAAGCAGGACTGATCTCACCTGCCATTCACTCATCATACTCACCTGCGTGATGGAGCCCTCCTTCAGAGGTCTCGTCAGAGAGATGTCTGGTGTCCTCCTCAGCTCCTCCCGGGGAATCTCATGTATTGATCTTCCTGCTTCTTTCACTGTGGCCACCAGGCCTTCATGGGCTGGTTTCATTTTCAGAGGAGTAAGGCCCTCGTGAGACCTGACCTTGTAGGCATCAGATAAGTCCCTCGGTGGAGTGTTTTCCCTCTTGAGCTGTTTGGCTTCTCTTCTGAGGTAGTCCTCATGGGCCTCCACGTAGGACCGAGGTATTCCTGCAACCCCCAAGCAGACAGTGGATGTAGAGGGTGATTCTCCAGCCAGTCACTGGACTCCCAGTCTCTGTGTGGATGCTCAATTCAAGGGGGTCTCTAGTTAATGCATGCAATTGAGGGACTGGTACCCAACTGAGCATCCAGAGCAGCTACACCGCTAACAGAGCTGGACCACCTAACATTTACTACCACTTTCTGGACCATTTCATACTAGTTTCAACCTGGCTTCATGAATTCTACCCCTGACTTTGGTGGTGAGAGCTTAAGTTGTAGAAGCTGAGGAAGGCTGAAGAGCCCTCTGATCACACAGCTGAGACTGCACAGCTCTGCAGCTGGACCTTGACGTGTCCATCCCCATTTCCTCCTGCTCCATCCCGAAGACGAGGACAGGCAGCCATGCACGTGAGCCACCTCCCCCCGTGAGCTCCTTCTGCTCTCAGGCTTTACCTTGTGTGATTGAGCCCCTCATGTGATGCTGCTCCTTCAGGTTATGGGGACTGTGTCTGTCTGGAGGGATCGCTCGACCCATGAGACCTAGAACAGATCCAAGGGGAAAGGCTGCGTTGTGACACAGGAGTTCATTTACAGTGAGTACAGGACAGCGTCACCAGGGACAAGGGAAACATCAACAATTTCTAAGTGACTTCACTTTTTTTTCTTAATTTTAATTTTTTTAATGTTTTTAATTTTTGTTAATGTTTTTTTAATGTTTACTCAGCATGGGTGAAAGGTCTCCCCCAGACCCACCTTCAATGCTGGCAGACAAGGTATCACGGGCTGTTAAGCCCCGGCTGATCCTCCCCTCCATCATATCGTAGGTCCGTTTGGTTCCCGTGGGCTCATGCGAAGCTCCTGAGCTCCTGCTGTCTTCTTTGGGACACTGAGAAGCAGCAACTCCACCTGGGGATAGGAACACCAAGAAGTCAGGAGCATGGCAAGTCAGGGAGGGTGTTTACTGCTGTTTGTGAGCGTTGCCCAAAGGTCAGACCTCATCCCAGCGTCAGCCATGCCAGAAACATCACATGAGGTCGGCTTCCAAGAAACTCAGCTGGTGTTTTCACCCCTCCCTGCCTGCCTCAGGCTCCAGATCTGAGCCTCCCGCTCGGGCAGGAGCATCCGCCCTGCCGTGTCCTGCTCCCCCCACACCCTGACAGGGCCAGATGTAGGCAGCGGGACAGCCCCGAGCAGCTGCGGTTCCACTGAACTTGGCCCTGTGGGTCTGGGGATTTTTCTTATTTTTTTTGTTTCCCTGTTTGTTTTGATTCTTGCTAGACACCTACTGTTTGGGAGCTTGGCCAGCCTTAACATTCGCAGAGACACTCCCTGGGTGAGAAAATCAGGGACAAAAGGGGGGGGAGGCAGAGCTGAGAACAATTCCTTTGGAAGAGCGGTGAGGACACACAACTGGGAGAGACAGTGAAAAGTCCCACTGATGGAACAAGCACCAGCACGATGGGAGGCCACTGACCACCTCCTCATCCCAACCTGCAGCAGGTCCTTCTGCAAATGAAGAGGACAACACTCCCGAGCTACAGCTTCCCCTGCAACCCTGCCCATGCCAGGCAGCATCAGGCCCACCCTGGGTGACGGGCATCGCCTGGTCTGGGTTGGAAGGGACCCCAAGGATCACCGAGTTCCAATCCCTCTGCCACAGCCAGAGCCACCAACCTCCAGGCCTGCAGCTAGACAAGGTTGCCCAGGACCCATCCAACCTGGCCTTGAACACCTCCAGGCTTGGGGCATCCCCCACCTCTCTGGGCAGCCCCTTCCAGCCCCTCACCACTCTCTCCATCAAGAACTTTCCCTGATCTCCAACCTGACCCTTCCCTCCTCCCGCTTCAATCCATCCCCTTGTCCCACCACTCTCTGCCCTTGTGACAACCCCATTCCCCTCCTGTCCACATGCTCTCTTTAAGCAGTGGGGGGCTGCAGTGAGGTCCCCCCCAGCTCCCTCAGCCTGTCCTCACAGGGGACAACCAGGAACAAAGCCCTTGGCAAAAGCAGTAATTAATAAAATGGGATTATTACAGCTTCACACCCACTACCGGTTTCTGCAATCAGCACCCACTCCATCCAGAAAGGGTTTGGGGCCGTGTGTAGGGAAACAAGAGGGGGATCTATCCCTGAGCCTTCACTTCAGAGTCATCTGACAGGAGAAATCCGGGGGCGATGTTCAGAATCCGCCAAGCACCTTGCGGCAGACGCGGGGCGATGCGCCCGCACCCTGTCATCAAGGCACATCTGTTGCCAACAGCCCTTCTGCAGAAGGGGACGTGAGCCCAGGCACCCTTTGTACCACAGGGAAGCTGGGAGGGGGCAGGGGGAGGGCACGAGAGATGAAACAGAATCACTCCAGAGCCACGTCCTTTGCCTCGCAGCAGCCACCAGCAATCATATGCGGAATGAGAATAACCAATCTAGCACAATTCAGCTCGCACATGCTACAGGATCTCGACTCATTACGGCTCTTTTATTTTAAGCACCCTCATGACACTAAAGAATTTGCAATTTTTTTCTTGCTTGCCAAAATTCATAATCACCAACCATTTTGGTTTTCTTATTTAATTTTCTTGTTTTTTTTTTAACTCCTGCGCTCCGGGCTGCGGAGCTTTGTCGGGCTGTAGGCAGGGAAGGAGGCAGGCAGTGGGGACATTGAGGTTACTCAGGATGTGATTGATGCTATCGAGCATGTTGTGGAGAGGAAGGGATCAATTCTTCATCCCTGTCTGTGGTGGGGTAGGACAAGAGGCAACGGGCTGAGGCTGCAGCCCAGGGGACTTGGGTTGACACCGACAAGTGTCTGCAGCAGGGTTGAAGCGTGGTCTGCAGCTCCCTCCTCTGCTGCCCGGAGTGGGGTTGCCAGCCCTCAATGCCGGCGTCTTCCCCATCTCTCCCCTGGTGGCACCATTTCTGAGATCAACCTCACTCGATTCCAAGCAATTAAAATAGCTCCTTGCACAAACAAGTCCTGAAACCCTTCCTGCGTCCTGCCTGGGCCGAGCCCTGCCAACCGTCCCAAAGGGTCCCGCGGTGACACATCTCATCTGGGCTAGAGTTGAGAGTGAACGTGAGTGGGTGTGGGACCAGCTGGTTTCCACACAGCAGGTGAGAAATGCAGCGCAGGGCTCGCTCCCAACCCAGGGCACACACAGAGGTGGCATCAGCTGGAGCTCGAGAGTTGTCCCACAGGGTTGGACCTGGACGTTTTGCATCAAGCCCCTGAGGAACCAACCAGGCTGTGATGAGACCAGCTGCCTGCACTTCTACTGGACATCCTCTGCCTGCAGGATTGGCCCCAGGGCCTGTGCTGCCGTGTGGGCTAACAGGGATACTCGGCCTTGGGGAGCAGGACCAGAGATGGCTGCTGAGGTTACAGTCTGCTCCTTAGTCATCTCCAAACTCCGCTGAGAAGACACATGAGGACAGTCATCCCGTGCGCACCGGAGCACACATCAGTATTGTACCCCGAGAGGTGCCCGTGACTCAGCTCTTCCCGAGGAGAATCGCGGCTCCGCGCCCGGCCCAGCACTGGCATGGAGGAGCCATTTCCAGCCGCTGCAGAGGAACATCTGCTGATCTCCAACGGAGCCGCTGTGGCTCTGCTGGCCAGTGCCATGATGGGCAGGCGCAGAGGACGCAGGAGCAGCTGGTGACTGCCTGCTGGCACCACTCACGCAGCGAGGCACCACTGGCATTTGCCGAGGAGGCGCGTTACCGTGCAGCGGGGGTGGGAGCTACGACAGGGCTGTCGGGTCTCTCCGGAGCCACCTCGGGCGCAGCATCAGGAGCGTTGGAGACCCCTTGCCTGGGTGCCCTAGGCCGTGCTGGGTCAGCCCAGTTAACGAGTGACACCATGCTGGGGGCAGCTTCTCACCCCAGATGGGGCTCAGGGCAGGTCCCTCAGGGTCCTCAGCACCTCTGGGCAACAGCAGCCAGCAACAGGCCAGTGCCCCCCCCAGGCTGGCTCCTTGGGGGATGTGGGAATGGCTTCACCCCTCCAACAGCTCCAGATGCTGTAGCAAAGCTCAGGAGACACTGAGGCATGATGCTGCCAGGCCCAGGAGGAGTCCTGCAGGACAGCCTGTGCAGGGAAAGCTGCATGGCACCCGAGATGCCACGGATGGGAACCTGATGACCAAATAAACCCTTATGCCAAATGACCTGGCTTGCCTCCATCTTGCAGCTTCCCAAGTCCCAACCTTGGCCCAAGAGCCTGGGGATGCTCTTACTACATTTTCAGACAGTTCCCTCTCGCACAGGGTGCTAGGGATGAAGGCATCTGGTCTTCTCCTCTCCCTTACTCCCCAAAACCAACAAAGCCACAGACCCTGTCCCTGACCACGACACCCCATCGTGCCCCTGCCTGCCAGCACGGCTGCTCCCAAGTCACAATAACCACACGGGATAGAGAGGAACCCAGCCAGGCTGCCAGCAGGCGGGGTGGGAAGGGAGAGAAGCAGTGCTGGAAGCAAAGCCATGAGACCAGCCCGTCGCCCTCCATCAGCCTTTCCTCAAATAGCTCCCGAGCCCCAACCGCGGCGGCACAACCCCCCACGCCTGCCCTGAAATGGCAGAGGGTTATGACTTACCCTCGTAGGACAGCACGTGGCCTTTCTTCCCTTCGTAGATGACATGTCCTTTGGGCATGGCATCCTCCCTCGCCTTCTCCGCTCTGCTGGGGCTGTCTTCTCCGATTATCCTGGTAATGGTTCCTTTGTACAGCACTTCTGCCGGGGTGCCCTTGGAAAGCCACCAAGATCCATATTTAACAGTGTCACAAGCAATTAAGCAAGCGCGCGCGCACGGGGACAGGCTGTTCCTCGCGGGAGGCTGAGCGGAGGGAAAACGCGCCCGGGCTCCGCTTCCCGGTGCGGCCAACAGCGAGGGACTTGACTTGCAACTTAATTATTGATGAGGACGATAACGAGGAGCGGTAAAAAGGTACGTGATCTGTGTGAGGCTGCTGGGAAGAGGCAAGGGGGGGTGGTGGGGTGAGAATAGAGCAGACCTACACAACAGCAACTCTTTAACCCTGCGTGTTTCTGAGGGACCAACCCGGCTCGCTTCCACCCCACAGGTCTGGGGGAACGGGGCTGGTCCCCTCCTGGGGACACCTTGGTGATGGCAGGGATGCTTGAGCGTTAACGCTTTCCCTGCAGCCTATTTTCCCAGCCAGGAGCCTTGGAGATGTCCTGCCCACCCAGGGTTTGTCTGCTGGCAGCAAGTGTGACCTTCAGAGAGCTGCCCGCGCGCGGGAGCTGGCGGCTGGCAGCACGCCCGGACGGGACGGCAGGTGGCGGTGAGGCTGGTCCGGGAGCAGGTTGGTTAGTGCTCCACCACCACCACCGGCAGGGTCCTTACGTGACTGGTGTGAACTGGAACCTCTTTTCCCAGAGGCACACACAGGACACAGCTCACAGACACCTGCCCCTTCCAAAACACCCAGAGCTGGGTGTCCTTGAAGACACTGCTGGTGATTACCAGTCCCCTGCCATCACAACCTGTCAGTGCCACCTGGGAACAGCCACCATGAGATGACACGTCTCCCACCCCACCGCAGGGAAGGCACAGCGTGCCCTTGACTGACACCCTCTTACTTTGCTCCTTTAACCCCACCATTCCCCAGGACTGATGCTCCTGGGCAGCCTCAGGGAAGCGATGCCCCAGCCATCTCTGGTGCTTCCAGGTTGTAGCAGAACTGATTGTCCCCCCCTGCCAGCCTGGGGATGCCCCTGCTCTGTACAAGCCCTCTGAGCACCAGCAGTGCCCCAGGCCCCGCTGTGTTTGCTGGGACGTGCCAGCACACGGGTTCAATGCTCTGATCGCTCTCACTACACCTGGTAACGGCTTTCCCAGCCCCAGGTAAGTCATCTTCCCTCCGTGGACGTGCTCAGGGGGGATTTGAAAGCAAGTCATGACAGATGGCTTCAGAGCAGAGAGTTTATATTCAAGATCTGCCTTCTGCGAACTGGGTGACTAATCTGAGATCAAATATCGGCTCTGGTACCCAGAGCTGCTGCCAGAACTGGGGGGCTCCTCCTCCCCAGCGGGAGCAGAGGGATGCAGGGGCAGTAAAAGAGACAGGTCACACTCTGAGTCTGGGCTTAGTACCTTATTCCCAAGCAAAACAACAATAAAAAGATGGATTAATTAGCTGATGTAAAATAGCATCTCAACAAGCTTTGTTCACCTTCAGTGCTCAAGGCCCTCTGTGCCCACCCACTGCTGCAGGGGCATGCGAGGGGATGGAGCCTGCATTTGCTCTGATGTGTTAGTCACAGCATCCCCTGGGCATCTGCTCCTGGCAGCTGCTGGATGCAGGGCACCAGGCAAGACAAGCCTTTGCTCTGGGCCAGGATTCAGGTCCCCAGGGCCAAAGGGAACACGGTCACCCTCCCCGAAGCAGCCAGGCAAAAACTGGAGTGCGAGTGGCTTTAAATGTCTGAAAAATGGCCAAATAAAATCCCCACGAGAAAGAGATGATTTTTTTTTTTTAATGCTCTCCACTCTGTTAACAGATGAGCAATAACTCACACTGCAAAAAACTCTCACCCGCTTGCCAGCTGCTCTTCTGAAGATGGATGGTGCAGATTAAGGCCAAAGCATCCTCCTGCTCAGGAGAGCCTTTGGCCAGGACCCCCAGCGCAGCACGCTCAGTCCTGGCAGGAGACCTCGCTACCTTACATGCCCTCTCCTCCTCCTGCCCTGTGCTCTCCACCTGTCTCCTCTCCACTCCACTTTCTTGCACTGGCAAGATTCTTTCCACAGATTCTTTCCACAGAATCACAGAATGTGGGGAGCTGGAAGTGACCTCAGAAGATCATCCAGTCCATCCCCCCTGCCTGAGCAGGATCACCTCGATTAAATCACACAGGAACGTGTCCTGATTGGTCTTGAACATCTCCAGAGAAGGAGACTCCACAACCTCTCTGGGCAGCCTGGCCCAGGGCTCTGTCACTCTCACAGGGAAAAAGTTTCTCCTTACATTCCCATGGAACCACTTCTGCTCCAGCTTGGACCCATTGCCCCTNACACATCTCACCAGGGCAGAGTAGAGGGGGAGAAGGACCTCTCTTGACCTACCAGCCACCCTCCTTCCAATACACCCCAGGATGCCATTAGCCTTCCTGGCCACGAGGGCACATTGCTGGCTCATGGTCATCCTGCTGTCCCCCAGGTCCCTCTCACCTCCACTGCTCTCCAACAGGCCAGTCCCCAACCTATACTGGTACTTGGGCTTGTTCCTCCCCAGATACAATACCCTACACTTGTCCTTGTTGATTCTCATTAAGCTTCTCCCTGCCCATCTCTCCAGCCTGAGTCTTGTTGAACAGCAGCACAACCCTCTGGGGTGTCACCATCCCTCCCAGCTTTGTGCTACTAGCCCTACCAACAGTCCACTTGGTTACATCCTCCCAGAGCCATTTAAGGCAACTTTTGCCTCTGTTCCCAGCTATGAAGAGCATTCTGGGGTTTAGAAGTGCAGTAGGGCTCCACATCGCTGCCCACCACGCTCTGCTCTTCTGCAGGCTCAGCTCATGGGACAGAGCCCATGTCAACCCCCGTGAGACAGGACCATCACAGAGCTGTGCTGTATCCTGGGAGTGACCCACAAACCCCCATGTCCAGCATCCCAAGCTGCACCTGCCAGCACCCAGGAAGCAAAACCCAATGGAGATGAGTGACCTACATGGGTGATGGATCCTCGGTAGGTGATGGGCGACTCCGGAGGGGGTCTGGATGTGGGTGTTCCCTTGGTGATGCTCCCTCCCGAGGCAGAGCTGAGGGAAGTACCTGTAGGACACGAAGCCAGTGAGCTGGGGGATGGATTTCAGCACAAAACCCATGGTGCTGAGCCTACTGACTAAGTGCAGGATTGAACCCACTCTCTAGCAAGCTGAGCTACTCGAGGGGAAGTCCTCCAAGAGACTTGTTGAATCCATGCCTTGCAGAGCCCTTCCCACCCCATGCCCCACAGAACCTGGACCTGGGTTGGGAGGTGGGGGAAAAAAATGGGTATTTTGAGTCTATCTGCTCCCTGCTGCCTTCATGGAGGGCTCAGGAGAAAGCACAGCATGTCTCAGCTTCTCCTCATGAGATCGGAGCAGATCTCCATTGGGATGCAGCTCCAGGTGCTCTGAGCTCATTCTCATGTGTCTGCCCCAGGTTGGAGCCAGCCCTCTGTGCTCAGGCTCGTGACTGCATTTGTGGGGGGGGCACAAACCAGAGTGTGCACTTAAAAACAACCCTTCTGCATTTATTTTCTTCTGCCTAGCTCGTGGGGAAAGAAACGTGGGGGTGTGTTGAAACAAAACGTGGTCCCTGCCCAGCTGCAGCAGCTGGGGAAGAACAATTAACAGAGCTCAAATTGGTCTTGCTTTGTCCCAGGCAACAGATTTTCAGATGCCCCTGAAGACAAAACCCTCTGTCAGGATCAGTGCACGAGGCTCTGATACAGGGAGATGGGCTGGAGACGCTGCTCCTGTCGCTGAAGGGACCCCCTGGGCCGGGCCCAACCCCAGAAATCCAACCTGGCATCACCGGGCAACTGCAGCCAGCGCCAGGCTCGGCAGTGCCAGCGTCCCTCCCCTCCTGGCCCCGGCTCCTCACCCCGCAGGATGGAGCCCTCCTGGGACGGCTGCAGCACCAGACTTTCCAGCTGGCTGGCCTGGCTTCTAGGAGAAAGTTGTTCCTGCTTTACTCCAGGAAAAGGCACTGGAAAATATTAACCGTGTATCAGCGTAGGTGCAGGGCACGGGGCCGCAGCCCCCGGCTGCTCGAGACCTTCAGCTCTGCAGCCCCTGGAGCCTCTGCTGTCCCACAGCCTTGGGACGGCCTTCACCGAGGCTGCGGCGCTTGGGTGAGTATCACAGAGTATCATACAGAAACACTGTGTTGGAAAAGACCTTTAAGATCATGGAGTCCAACCATCCCTGTCCTCTCCTAAGCCATCGCCCTGAGCACCTCATCTCCCCATCTGTTCAATACACCCAGGGGTGGGGACTCCACCCCCTCCCTGGGCAGCCTGTCCCACACCCCAACAGCTCTTTGGGGGAAGAATTTCTTCTGACATCTCATCTGAACCTGCCCTTGTGCAGCTTGAGGCCGTTCCCCCTGTCCTGTCCCCTGTCCCTGGGCAGAAGAGACCATCGCCCACCTCTCTCCAACCTCCTCTCAGGTCATTCCAGTCAGGGAGAAGGTCTCCTCTCAGCCTCCTCCAGACTCAAACCCCCCAGCTCCCTCAG
>VXBZ01006706.1:41201-94533 GCA_013399135.1 Heliornis fulica
TTCTCATTAAGCTTCTCCCTGCCCAGCTCTCCAGCCTGTCTGAGTCTTGTTGAACAGCAGCACAACCCTCTGGGGTGTCACCACCCCTCCCAGCTTTGTGTCATCAGCAAACTTGCTCACTGTGCACTCTACTCCCTCATCCAGGTCATTAAGGAATACACTGAACAATACTGGTCCCAGTCCCAACCCCTGAGGGTCTCCACTAGTTCCAAGCCTCCAGCCAGACCCTGTCCCAGCCTTCCCTGCCGGGGTACTCACGATGGGAGGGATGGCGGCCGCTCGCTGCTTCAGCTGCTTCAGGTCCAGCGGCTTCTGCGGCGAGGAGTTCAGCCGGGCGTCGCTGGCGGCGTTGAGCAGGCTGGGCCGGGGGGACAGCAACCTGGGCATAAAACAGGCATGTCAGCCAGGCAGTGCCATGGGAAAGCTCCACATCCAATGGGTCCCCAACATCCCACTGCTCCCCCATGCCCTGCACTCCTCTGTTCCATGCTGCCAAGCCTACTGGACATACTCTTCATCACCACTGCTCGTTGTTGGGGATCCAGACACATCGTGCACTTCCAGCCTTGCAAGCTGCTGCCCCTGCCCCAAATCTGTTCAGATGGCATCCACCACTCCACAGACCTCAGCATCCACCCATGAGGACCCTTGTCTGACAGGAGGATGCTCAGCTGGAAAATCTGCTGCGCTGCCCAGGAACCCACAGCCACTGTGGACATGTCTCAACCTTGACCTTGGTGGGCTCCATGCATCCCTGGGTCGCTTTGGTCTACGAGGGCAGGCACAGAGGGGAAAGCAACCCACCAGCAATGTCCAGCTAGCAACCTGGCCTGCTTTGCTACAGGATAACCAGGCTGAGGGAAGGCAGAGTGTGGGATGGGACTCAAATCCACTTTTCCTGAGGAGACAACTCCATGGGGCTCCATGCTCAGAGCGCAGGATGCCCAGCTCTGGGCAGCTCTGCACCCTCCCCATCTGCTCTCCCCCTTGGCTGTTCGAGGTGCCTGGCAGACACTCAACCAGCCCTGCTGAGCCCCTGTGCAGGCAGTGAAGGGTGGGCATCTCCACAGTGCCACCATAACAGGATGGGGACAGAGGTGTGTCCACCTCCTGAGCCTGTGCCGAGAGCCCAGGGACCACGTCTGTCTAGGCCACCGCTCTCCCTCCCAACTCCAATCTGTTTAAGCCAGTTCATAGTTTTCAGGCTTTACAGCTTGAACTGTTTATTTTAGCTGTTATTTCACTGCTCTCTTCAGCCTATAAATTTCAAGGTCATCCCATGCTCACCCTTGGATGAATAAACAAGCGTGGCGGGGCCATGTGCAGGGAATAAACTCACCGAGGTGCTGGGACTGCCCCAGCTCTCCCCCTGTGCAGTGCCCAGAGTCAGAGGGGATGGGGACCCACCTCCAGATTGGGACCAGGATGCTCCAATCAGACATCCAGGCCGACCTGAGCTGCTCCCCCAACATCACAACGCTGCCTGACACTGAGTCCCCAGCTGCAGGGTACATGGGGCTCCTGGCAGGGTGCAACACCCCAAAAAGCTGATGAGACACATGGCTGGGGACCAGGGCACACAGCACTTGCTCCCAAGACCTTCACACCAGGCTGAGCTACAGCACTGTTCTTCAGGAGCTGACAAGATGGGGCCACCCCACACCTGCAGCTCTGAAGCCCTGGCTGGCCCTGCTCCCCTGGCTCTGATTTTGCCCAAAAGAAGCCAATTTCTTTTTTGTTATTGTTTTAAAAAAGGGTGATTTTATTCTGGGCCAGCCCCACCTAGGAGTCAGGGCAGCCAGCACAGCTCCTGGTGCCAGCAAAGGGCTCCTGCCACTTCACCCCTGTGCCAGTGCTACCGGGCCGGTAACACATTACCCAGGGATGAGACAGGTACTGGCGCTCGCTGGGAGGTGACAGACTGGGAACACTGGCACAGCTCCATGTCACTGTGGCCACCAGTGGCACAGACCAATCTCAGCAGCTGTGGCTGTGTTCAGTGCCCCTCTCCTCTGCTCTTGTGGGATAAGTAGTCTGATTTTCCAGAGACTGGCAAGCTCGATCCGCACGCGGGGTCCTGCCAGCCCTGGCAGAGCAGCCACCCTGTGCGCTCGTGGCACTTGTGGAGACACATTTAAGCACCCTTAAGACCCCTTTAAGCAAGCTTACAATCCTAAAGCCCTCCAGGATCCTCACACTTGGGAAGCCAGAGTCAGTATTCAACTCATCAATATGCAAATTGCATAATTTACTACATCCCTCTCAGCAGATCCTGTTCCTGACACAGGGCTGCCTGCTTTGCTCTGGAAGACACTGGATGAAGGACCCCTCAGCACCAACCCAGGTCCTCCCAAACCCAGCTCCATAAGGATGGGTGATGGTGGTGGGAGGGATGGGAAAGGGATTTGCCAGGCAGTGTGTCAAAAAACACACTGGTGACCCTCAGCAGCGTGGAAATGCCCCCTCCCAGGCACGAAGCTTTGGGGGTGACCAGGATGCTGTGTTCCCCAAACTCCTTGGAGAGGGGGACCAGTTTCATTGCCAAATGAGCCAACACATGATCCGACCAGACAAGTCCTCACATGCCTTGTGACTGTGCAAAGGTGACAGCTCCCAGATTTCCCCAACGGGCTTTCCCGAGCCACGGCAGCAACACCACGGCGCCAGCCCGGCACAGCCCTGTGGTGGAGATGGCAACCAAGACTGTGCATGTTCTTCCTCCTGCACCCCCCATCTGGGGTGACCTCCCACTGATCCACAGTGCTGGCAGCAGCCCTCTTGCAGCACATGGATGGGATGCTCCTGGAGCATCTCTCCTATGAGGAAAGGCTGAGTGAGCTGGGGCTGCTCAGCCTGAAGAAGAGAAGCCTGAGAGGGGATCTGATCAATGTTTACAAGTATCTGAAGTGTGGGAGACATAGGGAGGGGTCCAACCTCTTCTCAGTGGCCTGTGGGGACAGGACAAGGGGCAATGGCCACAAGTTGGACCACAGGAGGTTCTGCACCAATGTGCAAAAGAACTTCTTCATGGTGAGGGTGATGGAGCACTGGGACAGGCTGCCCAGGGGGGTTGTGGAGTCTCCTCTGGAGATATTCCAGACCCGTCTGAACGCTGACCTTGGTGACCTGCTCTAGGGAACCTGCTTTGGCAGAGGGTTGGACTCAATGATCTCTGGAGGTCCCTCCCAACCCCTACAATCTGTGATTCACTCACTGCATGGAACCACAGTCAATTAGCCGTTGTCTTCTCAGCTTTGATGAGCTCAGGCTGCATCTCCTTATCCTGGACTTGTCTTTGCTAGCACGAACACAGGAGGAACACGAGAAAGGCCGCCCCGCCTTCTCCCACCAACCCTGCACCTCTTCCCTCTCCAGCCACCCTCCATCCCCTTCTGGGAGGCGCTGCGGACGGCTCGGTGCCTTCACAAGCGCAGGCAGGAGCACCCACGCCCCGCTGGCGCAGGGCGGGTGGGCGAGCACCGGGTGATGCGGTGACGGGGCGGCTCACGCGCAGCCTCGTCCTGCTCAGCGCGAGTCACGCTGCAGCAGCGGGGCTGCGGTAACCGCCCGCGAGCGACCGGCCCGTCGGTGGGAAACGCAACGAAGCTTCACCAGGGAAGAGCACAGAGTCCCTCGGGAGCAAAACGGTGCCAAACCCCTCCCATCCAGCTGCAGACAGATCCCCAGGGAGCTCCCGGGCTGGGTGGTGGTGGCTGAAGCTTTCCCATGCCGGCAAGCTCCGCGACGGTGCCACCGCCGCGCCGGATCAGAGGAGCAGCCCGGGAGCTGCGTGACGCCTGTGAAATGTTTAATATTCCTGGAAACTGGTAATTGTTTGACAGGTGAGATAGATGCTGACTCAGCGAGGAGCTGGGGATGAAAGGGTGGCTCCCAGGATGGCTTGCTCCTTCAGCCACTGGAAGGTGGTTGTCCTGTTTTCAGTTGGGTTAAACTCGAGGAGCGCAGCCCCACCGGCCTCCCTCTCCCTTGCTGGGAGGTTTTGTCCTGTCTGGGAAGGAGGAGATGGTGGGGAGGGGTAGTGCTGGACTCTCCATCGCTGGAGAAGGGCACTGAGGATGAGAAGTGGCAAGGGGATGGGGTCAGCAGCGTTTGCATCACCCCTCAGCACCATCAGTGCTGGTGATGAGAGGGGCTGCTGCAGAGGATGCACCCGCATGAGCGGCACCTACCCCCGGGGTCCTGCACCCACCACGGGGACAGCACAGAGGCTGTCACCTACTACTGCCTCGTCCTGCTGCTTTGCTTGGGTGGTTTTGAAATAGCCTCATCTGCAGTTGGGCAAAGCCCACCTGACCTCACAGCACCCATCTCCCTGCAAGCCCACGGGAGATGCGTGGGACATGGGATGCCGGACACGGGATGCCAGGGACTGCCATCCCTGTGGGTGACAGCAGGACAGACTCAGAGCTCCTTCCCGAGCCAGTGTGGATGGAAGCAGAGGCCAAAGCAGCACTACAGAGACACACATATTCATATATATTCTTTACAATACAGGAAACCCTCTCCCCATCTGTGAGGCTCTTGGGTGGGGAGGGCTCTCTGGGAAGGACCAGGATGGGAACAGGGCATTTCTCCAAGGAGGAGGACAGTGTTTCCCCTCCCTGTCCCAAGAGCCATCCATGGAGGGGCAGAGGTGGCCTTGGCTGCTGGTCCCAGGGCAGGTGGAGGGTGTCTATGGTCACCCAGGAGAAGACCCAGTGGCATGGCACCGGGAAAGCTTGCACAGCCCACACCTTCCTCCTGCCATTACAGCCAGGATGGACAATTCACCCCTACACAGCCAAGCAGCATTTCCACTGAGGGAGCAATTCACCCCCTCTGCTCTGGGAACACATCTCTGACGTGACTCCTCTCCCGCCGGCGCCAACTCAGACAGAAACCGTTCTCAACTCACGATGCTGCCAAACAAACCTGCACCTCTGCACAACACCAGTCCCCAAGGACACCTCCTGCTCTGTTGCATCACCCAGATGGGCTGCAGCCAGCATACGCAGCAGCTCTGCACCCAACACCTGCCCATGGCCGTTGCCCAGTAGTACCCGTACGTTGGGACATCGCGCTGCCCGTTGTGTCACGGCCCCTCTAAAAGCGATGGCCAAAGGGTTACGGCCATGTAGGGCCACAACCTGGCATGTCCCTTCACCTGGGGTGGTACCTGAGTGGTGATATTCCAAAGAAGGAGCTCACAGAAGTGCTCATGGGCACTGTGGCACGCAACAGGGATGTCCATCTGTCCCCCAGGCTATGCCACCTCCCACCCTGCTCCTACCTGCTCTTGTCCACAGCATCCTGCTCGTCCATCTCATCCGCACTGCAGGTCGCGCTGGAGTCGCTGTCGGGGTTCACCCCGGGACCTTTACTGCCTTTATGGCTCTCCTTCTTCTCAGCCTTGGGCGTCCCCTCTGTCCCCGCTGTCCCTCCGCTGCTGACGCTGCTTTCCACCTTCTTGTCATTCCCCTTGTCCTTCTCCTGGCTGTCGTCGCTCTCCTCCTTCTTCACCTCGCTCTTGCAGGGTTCTTCACTCCCCTTCTCCTCTGGCTCCTCCGTTTTCACCACGTCCACCACCAAGTCCTCCTGCACCTTCTCCTCGCTGCTGGGCAGCTGGGGAGCTGCCTCCGGCGGCGGGCTGGCAGCGGGAGCGGGGTTGGCGGGGGGAGCGGTAGGAGCGTCAGGGGGTGTCGGAGTCTCTTCCAACTTGACTGCTGGTTCTGTGGCGGAGTCACCTCCCGGCCCGGGTGGTGCCTTGGCCCCGTTTTCGCCTCCTTCTTTGGCTTCGGGCCTCGGCGAGGGAATGCTCTCGGTGTCGGAGCTGTTATTTACTGCAGCTGAGAAAAAGGGAAGAAATAAAAATAAGGATCAGCCCGAGATTCTCGCTTCCCATATCGCTGCCTCCGCCCCCTCCCATGGGAGGAGAACGCCCTCGTTCCTCCGAAGGGGAGATGATCCCGGGGCTGGGAGAGCTGTGCCGGGATCCCTGGATTCAATGTCTGCTGAGCAAAGGGATGCTGGGGAAGCCTCTCTTCTTGCCCAGCACGGCATCTGCCGTTAACCCCCACCCAAACACAAAGCCCACATGCCCAAAAGGCTGGAGAACGAGCGACCAGGTTTTAAGGGAAAACCTTCGCTGCTGGCTGCATCCGTGGGACAGGACCTGTTCCCTCCTCACCCTCTCACCCATGGCTCTGGATCAGCTCTGCTGCCCCTGGGCTGGGCACCCTGCTCGCTGACTTAGGTTGCCTGTGTCCCTGGCTCTGCCAGCCCCAGGGCAGCTGGGGACCATCCCAAAACACCGTCCCTGTTTGTTGATATTTAAGCCGCCAGTGACAGAGAAAGGAGGTCAGGGTCAGTGAAAGCAAAGCGCTGGCAGCGCTGTGGGACGGGTTAATTATTACATGGAGAGGATCATTCTCAAATCAGCCACCAATGGCTTGAGGTGAGCTGGATGCATGAGCTGCAGGTGAAGGTGCTGCTGAGAGATTATCTGTGTGGATGGAGAGAGGATTGTTTTGTCCAAGGCTCTGCCAAACTCCTGGCCAGGAGCACCAGGAGACTTCTATGGTCCCATCCCACCACATCTCATCAGGCAGGGCTCTCATGCTCTTGCCCAAAGGCTCCCTCACATCCCTCCCTTCATTTGCCTCTCTCCACAGCAGCTCAGAGCTTTGAAACACCAGCGAGATGAGCGACACAGTCGGGGTGTGTGTCCCAAGAGCTGCATGTCTGAACACATCTGTGTCTCCTTGGCAGGAAAGCGCTCCACACTCACCGGGAATCTCAGACTTCTCCAACCTTCACTCACTTGCAATCAAGCAATGAGGTGTCCTCAAGTGGTCCCTGACACTGTCCCCCATCCAGGGACAAGGTTACAGTGTGTTCAACCAAACTCTCCCGAGTCAGCACTTGATGATACTCCAAAGCATCAGAGCAGCTTGGTGCTACAGGCCGAGACACTCAGTGGTGGCTCGTCCCAGGCTCAGCCAAACTCTGGGCTCCAGCACACTCCCTCTGGATGCTGAATCTACACTGTAATCCCCACACTAAGTCCCCCTGCTCCTCCCTGGCTGGCCACCCAGCCCCCCTACCATCACCTGAGCATCCCCAGACATCACCCTGGAGCCAACAGCCATCCCATGTGTAACACCGCCCCGGCAATCCTGCGCCCGTGACATTTCATCCCCCCGTCTTACGCCTTTCTCAGGTCCGTAGCCCACCCCAGCAGCAGAACAAAGTCATGGCTTGGAGCATAAGGCCCGGGAGCATGTCAAGGGATCTGTCTCTAATCTCAAAAATACATTGTTTCCTCTCAGGAGCTCGTACAAAGAGCAATAACTACCTTTTACTCCGCGCCTCTGAGTCACGTATCACCTCGCACAAAGATTTACCTGGAATCTGCCTCGTAATGAGTCACTCGCGACGATGATTTGAAAAGATTTCCCATTTCGAGTCCCATTAGCCTGGGTGCTAAGGCCAGGAACCAGCATGGTGCCAGCAGTGATGGTTAAGTTATTAAATTACTTTGACAAAAGTCAAATGGGGCTATTGTTGGAAAATTATGCACATTTTCTCCAAACTCGCTGCCGTGCTCTCTAAGCGATAAATAGCTGAAAATTGTCACTTTCAAGTTGTTTCCTTTCTTTGGTAGGGCTGGGAGGGAGGAAAATGATGCCTTAGAAGGGAAAGGTGGAGGAAAGGACCTGCCAAGGCTTGGTGGGAGCCTGTGGCTTCTCCTGACTGCTGGCAGCACGGGCTGCACTGCCCCGGGCAGCAGCCCTGATGGGATGGGCACATGCCTAACTTGGGGGGTTACCCCTCCTTGAGCCCGCAGTGGTGGCTATCTAACCCTGCTGAGTGTGCAGGAAGCACTCTTGGGAGTAGAACACCATGAAATGCAGTTTACAAGAGCACCTAAGGGTGCCAGGGCCTGGTAAGGTGGGTGCTCTGGGGAGTGTGTGCCGATGGAAGCTGGAAACCAAGGGCTTGTGCTCCGCCAGGGAGAGGAGAAGTCGCTGGAACTGCCAAGTTCAGGGTGAGTCCTTTACCTGCAGCCTTGATGCGAGTGCTGAGGAGCCCCTGGGTCACGGAGGCCACCCCATGCCCTTGGGACCTCCGTGGGTGCCCGGCAGCCACAGCAGAAGCTGCTGTTAACAGAGCTCCCGTACCACACGGCCTTCCCAAAACAAACACCCCTCCAGACAGACGCAGGAGGAGGGCAGTGATCCAGGGTGCTGCTTGCAAGCATGAAATCCAGAGGCACAAAATGCCACAAGCATCCCATTCTGCTGGATGCCACCACCTCGCTGTGCCTTTAGGGTGACAAAGGTGACCCCACCAGCACTGGCATTTACAGCCTGGGGAGGCCTGTGCCACAACCGTGCTGCAAAGCTGTCAGAGCTGAGAGCATCCCCTTGCTGCAGACCCCCACCTGCCTCACCTTCCGCCTCCTCGGCCATCTCCTCCTCGTTGCCGCTCGTCCCCGACACCTCCATCTCCTCGTCCTCGGCCGCGGGAGGGAAGGCAGCTTCTTCGTTTTGAACGGCGGTGCCTTTTTTCTTCTTCCTCTTGGCGTTCCTCTCTTTCTCCTGTGGAAAAGCCAGAGGATGGTGAGAAGGACTGAGCAGAGGACAGGGAGAAGACACCACTTGTCCTGCCAAAATGGCCAAGAGGGATCCTAAAACCTCATGGCAAATCCTCTGAAAATTCCAACTTGGGATGGGACTCGCCTGCCAGAAGCCCAGCAGCAGTGTCTCACTGCTCAGTGACCAGCCCGGCTCCACGCAGCCCCCCCAGCCCCAGGCAGCACCAAGCCTCCAAGGGAGGGTTGGCACTGACACACAGACAAGGGACACACACACAGAAGTCACCGGTGCCACCCTGGCAAGAGCCCAACGGTCCCGCGTCCGCTGCGCGTGTCTGCCCTGCACATTTCCAGGGAGTCCCTCGGCCTACGCGACGGCGCGCGGCCTTGACCCCGACGCTCATCTGCCGCCACCGCAGCGGACGCCCCAGATACGGCGCAGGCCCGCGTCGCCGTGCAGCGGCTTTCACGCGTCCCACGGCGGGGGGTGCTGCCCAAGGACTTTGACTCCCATGCCGGGGTGGCTGTCGCTGCCGGGCCGCGGGCACGCTCTGGGCAGCACGGATCCCAAAGGTGAACTACCTGGTGTCCCGAGGTGCCGTGGGACAGCCCTGCTCTCACCAGGGCACGCGCCGCAGACACAAGGGCACGGAGAGCTGCTCCCTCCCACCGTCCTGAAGGGAAAGTCTCGGCTTCGCTATTGTTTCCTGCTCTTGCTGCTTGAGTAAATATTACCAGTAGGAACAGGCCCATCATCTCCGGCTCTCCCTGCAAACCCCACACCAATGACGTGTGCAGGACGTTTATTTACATGGATGAAAAGATAAAGCCGTGGTGGAAAACGTTAACTTTGCTGCTGGATCTTTGTGCTGGGAAGAGCTGGCTCCCCCTTTCCGCCCCCTCCCCCACCACTTTTCAGTCCTTTAAAAAACTTCCAGATAAAACAAACAAATACAACTGCTTTTTGCTTGGAAACGCTGCTTGTTCCAAATCTATTTTTATCAAAGTGGGCAGCGGGGTTGGGGGGGTGTGTGTGTGAAAAAAGGCAGTGGAGAAAGGGCTCTGTAAAGGCACGGCGAGGCGGTGGGAGGAGGGCGGGGGTCTGCGGTGCCCTCACCCGGTGGCCTGGCACTGCCAGCGTTGGCGCCTCTGCCGCGATTCAGCAGGTTCTGTCTGAAGCAGCAGTTCCCCATCACGCTAATGCGATTACACAGCGCCGACGTTACTATGGCAAAGGCTTCTCTGCCTCTCACTCACGGGTGGGTGACTCAGCCCCGGGCAGGAGCAGGCTCCTCGCTAGGGAATTAGCTGGGAACCAGCCTCTGCTTGGCCAGAGCCTGGCAGAGCAGAGCGGTGACACGGTGGGTCCCACCCCTGGCAGACCCCACTGGTGGTATTGAGGGAAGATGATGTGAAATCCATGTGGCACATCTAGAGATATGATCAGGCCACCACCTTGCCCTCCTGTAACACCCATGGCTCTGGCCCCCCTCGTGCAGCCATGCTCCCAGCACCCAGCCCAGGTGATCCCCTCACTCCAAAGACATGGAGGTCCTGGTATGGGTCCAGAGGAGGGTGACCAGGCTGGGGAAGGGGCTGGAGAACAAATCTGCCGAGGAGCGACTGAGGGAGCTGGGGGTGTTGAGTCTGGAGGAGGATGAGGGGAGACCTTCTCCCTGCCTGGAATGACCTGAGAGGAGGTTGGAGAGAGGTGGGCGATGGTCTCTTGTGCCCAGGGACAGGACAAGGAGAATGGCCTCAAGCTGTGCCAGGGCAGGTTCAGATGAGATGTCAGAAGAAATTCTTCCCCCAAAGAGCTGTGGGGGTGTGGGACAGGCTGCCCAGGGAGGGGGTGGAGTCCCCACCCCTGGGTGTATTGAACAGATGGGGGGAGATGAGGTGCTGAGGGAGATGGTTTAGGAGAGGACAGGGATGGTTGGACTTGATGTTCTTAAAGGTCTTTTCCAACCCCGTGATTGTACAATTCTATGAATGGGCTCCCACTCTGCTTCTGTAAGCAGCCACGGGGCCACCACGCCTGACACAGGACCGTAACCATGACCGTGGGGGGACATGGAAGAGTCTCTGTGAGCTGTGCCTGGGACCAGGTGTCTCCTGTTGTCACAACACACTCTTAACACCAGCAATTACCAGCGAGGCCATGGGACGGTGCCAGGACAATTCACCACGGGCACTTTGATGCTTGTTCTGTACTATCCCAGCCCACAGGGTCTCTGCTCTCTACCTGCCACCAGGACACGGTGCCACCTGAGCAGTCTGCCTCACCACGACCACCGCGGAGACATACTGTGCAGGGCAAGGACACCGAGTCCCTCACGAGGGATCACTCCACACCTGCTCCTCCACACTGTCCACCCGGGCAGCTGGTTCCAGCCAGCCCCATCACGCTGACTCCCAGCCTGGCAGCTCTTTCCCCCACCTCCCCTCCTGCCTCTCAAGTTCACCTGCACCATCTGTCCTGGAGGAGGAGATGGAGATGCCACCAGCCCTCGGGTGTGACATCTCTCCTGGCCTTCTGCCTCGCAGGCAGAGCAGCTGTCCCAACAAATGTGGCCTCTCCTTGCACTCACCACCTGACGTGGCAGCAACCAGCTTCCAAACCCCGCTACCGACACGGGCACCTCCCATCAGCATCGGCCTCAGCCTGTCCCAAGAGGGGGACCAGACAGCCCAGACTGACGTAACGACGCGTATGTGAGACCACACCAAGCCTCAACCTAACCACGGGGTGACTCCCATGCTCTGCTGCGGGACAGGGCAGAGAGATGATCCCACAGGTAGGACTTCTCTGCCCACTGTGGCCAGAAGGGTCTCAGTTCCCCATCCTGAGACCAAGGCTCTGCACTAAGGCAAGGCAGTGTTGTCCACCCTCCAAGAGAGGAGGCCACCAGGCTGTCCTCCTGAAGCAGCTTTGCTCTGTGTAGCCAGCACCACTCACAAAAAGCAAGGAACTGCAGATATGTTGTTTGGAAGGGCCCAGAAGATTAGTGCCCTGAGCAGGTGTAGCACCAGGCGCAGGAGATAACTCATCTGTCATTGCCACACAAGCAAAAACAAGCCCCAGGAGTCACTAGACCAAAGTGACCACCCTGCAAAGAGGTCTGGGTGAATCAAATCCAAGAGCAACTGTGAGGACACGGCGTATCCCCATGCCCTGCTTTCCTTCCACACCGAGATTAGAGCACGGAGCGTGCAGAAGGTCAAGGCTAAGTGACGCTGATGCCTGGGGCACATCCGAGCCGCTCGGCAGCGAAACCAAGCCAAAACACACACAGGGCAGATAACACAAAGCCTCAAGGTGGCCTGACCCTGCCCCAGCACTGACAGGCTGCCTGTCCCATGGTGTGCCTGGCTGGCAGGGACACCCTGATCCCTGGGGGGTGCTTGTGGAGGGAACGGGGTGAGGATCAGCGGTGCCAGGACTGCAGACTCAACCAGGCTGGAGAAGGGACTCTGAGTGCTGAACAGCTCAGGGGAGAGGGCAAATGTGGCTCTGATTGCTGACACAGGTCCCAAGGTACTTCCCTGGGGGAGAACCTCTCCAGTGAAGGGAACGGGTCTTCAAACTCAAAGCTGCAGCTCGTGGGAGCACATGGACTATGTGTGCTCTGGAGAGGCAGAAAAGGGGCATTGATTTGCTGGCACCCTGCCTGCCACAACCCAGATCCTTCTCCTTCCTCACACTCAGTGGTCCCTGGACGCTCAGAGGGAGTGTGTGTCCCCCCCATCCCCAGAACTCCTCAGGCTCTGGCCAGCCAGGACTCAGCACACAAGGGGACAAGGGGCTGGCAAAACGCCTGGCCACATCCCACCCAGCACTGCGCCAGCACGGAGCATGGGTACATCCTGCTCTGTGCTGTGCCGTGTTTCAGGGACAGAGGGACCTTGCCAGGCTACTCTTCCTGTCCCACAGCAGTCTGTGCCGCCTGCCTGTCCCCACAGCTCCTCCGGGTCACCCGCATGGCCGCTGAACCCCGTGTCACACCTACCTGGACGAGGAGGCTCCAATATTAACGAGCCTCATTTGGGAAACAGGCAAGACAAACTAATTACATTTGCTCTCGTTAAACAAGGGGCAGAAAAGCAGAGCCACTGTGTTTCCCCTGCACAGGGTCAGTTGGTGGAGAGGTCAGGGGACAACCTGGGGAACGTCGCGGCAAAACCAGGCGATGCCACGCTGCCTCGCCACGTGCTTCCTCCACAGAGGTCACGGCCGACTGTCGGGCCTAGGGCGGGATTAGGAGGCTTGGTTTGCTCCTGAATATATTTAGGAGCCAGGAAGGAAGGTCTATGGCAATTTAATCTCGGTTGCTCTTTTATTTTATTCAGCTTTCTGGCATCTGCTGTTGCCACAAAACAATAGAGCCCAATAAATAACAGCTGAACACTCATTGTTCTCCTCCACAACTGAATCCCACAGCCTCCAAAGCACCAAAAAAAAATAAATAAATAAAATAAAATGATGATGCTGATATAAACGGCAAGTGAGAGTGAGCAATTCTGACTGGAGAAGTCTAGCGGCTGCCTCGGATGGGTGCAGGGAAAAATGTGCTTCTGCAGAGAAACGCTTCCACCATGCAATTTCTGCAGCGTTAGGAGGCTGAGTGAAGGACTCCACACCGGCTCCATGCCGGCTCCACGCCGGCTGAGCCGTGTGATCGTGTCTCAGATCCCCCCCAGTAAGGAACAATCACATCTTTATAACGTGACGCTTCGCGTTCGCGGGGCCTGACGCACGTTTCAATCTGGCCTCTACATTGGTTCTGGGGTCTTTTATAGAGTTTGTTTGCTTTGTTTCTCCAAAGCAATTTGGTGAGATGTGGGAAGACAGGAGTGTCTCTGTGCATTGAGGATTAATAAAAAAAAAAGTCACCGATGTCTTCTCTTTCGCTCATTCCTATAGACTGACTAGGATATTAAATTCCTGGGTGAGTCACTGAATGTTTTCCTGTCTTTCTTTTTACTCGTGTAATAGCTTGCTTGGAGAGATTCCTGCATTGAACATTGTCCTTTGCATTTTTCAAAGCCCCCCTTGGGGGTTTAGCCATGTGAATTCTATTAGCCAGAAACTGGGAACCCCAGGATACTCTACAAATGAAATAATTCTAATCCTCGGTTGCTCTTAGCGGTCCATCCTGTCCCCAGAACACCAAACAAACCCCACCTCTTCACACCCTGCACTGCACGCCAGAAAAGCAGCACTGTTAGCCCCAATGGGGAAACCGAGGCACGGAGAGATTGTTTGCATCTGCTCACAGCCCCAAAGACAACCAGCATTCCCAAAGACAACCAGCATTCTCACTGGGACCAGCCTTTCCCCACACTGTCCTAAACCCTTGAACCGCTTTCACAGAATCACAGAACGTGAGGAGTTGGAAGGGACCTCGAAAGCTCACCTAGTCCAACCCCCCTGGTCACCTCGATTAAATCACACAGGAACTTGTCCAGATTGGTCTTGAATCTTCTCCAGAGAAGGAGACTCCACAACCTCTCTGGGCAGCCTGGCCCAGGGCTCTGGCACCCTCATGGTGAAAAAGTTCCTCCTTATATTCAGATGGAACTTTCTATGTTCCAACTTGGACCCATTGTCCTTGTCCCTTGCTTTAGGGCAACCCAGCAGCTTACCAGGTAGCTGGTACCTGCATGGCACAGAGCTGTGATACCCAGCCGGGTTCTCCGCTCCCCGGGGTGGAACAGCACAACCTCACTGGCATCAGCATATTTGCAGAGCTGGGCCTGAGCTCACATCCCAGCAGACACACCACAGCCCCGTTCCTCCTTCTGCTCTTATCTCCCTCCGTACCAGCCACGCTCCAGACACCCAGACATCTCCCATGCAGCAGCTCTCCCTCCTCCAGACCTCCCAGGGCCAGGCAGGCAGACAATCCTTCCCCCACACCGCTTCCCAGTCCCCAGAGCTTTCATTCCGGCACATTCTCCGAGGAGATAAAGACCCACTGCCTTGGCTGTGGGAAGCACGCAAGCACTTGCTGGGAAGCAGCTACGGTGCCCGGCGCCGGCTGAGACGCAGCTCTCACCATTTTCAGTTTGTGCTGCTGTAGGATCTCGTCCAGGTTCTGCCTCTTCTTGTAGTTGAAGTAGAAGTTCTTGCACTGCGACACGGTCTTGGAGCCCACCATCCTGGCAATGGCCGACCAGTTCCGCCCATGCTCAAGGAGACCTGTGGCCACAGGAGGAGGAAAGGAGAAGGGTTTAACACCAGATACACACACACAAGGGCAGCACTATCCACGTGGGATGGGAAAGATCCTCTGCACAAGCCAAACTCCACAGGAACAATATGGTCACTAGCACCCGCCTGTAAGTCTTCCTAGGCAGGGGATGACCTATGAGAGCCTGTTTTTCTTTCCAAGGGGAAAAAAAGGCTCTATGCCGACTGCCTCTGGAACACAACATGTCCCACAGCAACGTCTTGGCCAGCCACAGGGCAGATGGGAGGGTGAGCGATGTTCCCATCCCTTTGGGACGGCAGCAGGAGAGCGCTTAGGACAACAGCTCTCAGTCCCTGTTACGACCCGAAGATGACTGTGAGCGGGACAACGAGGCAGTTCAGGGGGTTGGAGCACAGAGTCCTGTTATGGATGCAGAGGAACAGCCCAGGTGCAGAAGCAGCAGTGACACCCAGGTGATGTCTGGGGCTGGGGAGAGCTGTGACAGGGACTGGTGCTGATCCCAGGCTGATGAGCAAAAGCAGCTCCCCCAGTCAGGCATCATGCCATGGGCTGGCAAACCTGGCCAGGCACTGCCACCCAACTGCAGGGCTCCTGCGTGCCCTCCTGGGGCACCCCATGTCCATGCAGTCTCTGCAGGGTGCCTGGGCACTCCCGGTCCTGTTGCCCGAGTGGGAGTCACAACCACAACCCAGGGGCATGTACAGTGGCAGCCTGGAGATGACCCAGGTGAGGAGCACTCAGGCTTCCCACATAATACAAGCTCACAGCCCACAGTCCTTACAGCCAGTGCTTCCCATGGGGACCCAGCTGCCACCAGTCCTCAGGACACTGCCTGCCTGGCTGGTGCTGGCCTGGCTGTCTCCTGCCTGCCCGCATGATGCCACCATCACAATGAAAACCAGTGGGGAACAGACCTCCTAAGACCACCTTCCTCTTTTGTTAGGGGATTTTCTGCCCAGAAGCCACCAACCACAGAGACAGGGAACAGGCATTGCCCAGGCACCTCTGTCATCTGTCCCCAGAACCTCTCCCTGGCTGCTCTGATGCCGTGGGGTTCAGGACTGCAGAGAGTCCCACATTAGGCCCCAGCACATGGCCCTGCCTGTGCCTGGGAGCCATGGCAGCTGTGCCCAAGCCCGGCCCTGCTGCCAGCCTCCAGCTGTGCTGCCGCCACATGTCACCTCTGAGACCCAAGCTGGACCCAAGAGTCAGCACAACCCATGCTTCAACCCAACAGCTTCCCCCACCCTGGGACAGACCGATCGCGGCGCCGACACAAGTGATCCAGACCCAAGGGACGTCCCTCCAGCCAGGGTTTGTGTGCCCACGCAAGGGGATGGCATCGTGTGGGTGCTTTGGGTACCTCTGTGTTGAACAGGCAGCACCACATACCCCAGGAGAGATGAAACCAGTAGTGCCCAGCACCACAAGGGTTAACATCCAGCTGGGGCCGGCATCCTGCCCTGGCCCAGCACCCAGGCTTATCGAATCGCATGTCAGAGGCAGGCATCGCTGGGGCGCTGAGCACCACAAAAGGCCTCAGCAAGCCAAGAAACAAGTTTGAGTTTTAACTCTGCAACTCCCAGCCTGGCTTCAGCCCGACCCACGGCCTCTGTCACGCTGCCGGCAGGCTGGGGCTTCTTAAACACAAAAACACGTGAAAAAAATTAAATACAGGACGTCCGGCCACCAACCGCAAGAGGTAACGAGCCAGGGCAGGAGTCCTCCCCCCCAGCAGTCACTGATGGCTCAGGGGAAAACAGGACAGTCCCCTGTGTCACAACTCGTCCCTTGTGTCACAACCCATCGCCACCCTCCAAAGCAAACAAGCGGCTCAGCTCCCTCTGCCCATCGCCGTCCCGGTGGCCCCGCACCAAGTGTGACAGCAGCGGCCAGAGCAGATTGCTGGGGCCTGGCAAAGCCCTGAAACACAAACGCTGGCAGCAGCGTGCTGCAAGCTCTGGTGCCTCGGTGGGCAGAGGAACAGGACCAGGGGAACAGGACCAGGCACAGTGGAACCCCAAGCCAGGGAGGGGGTGATGGATGCCAGCGTGAGCGGTCCCCAGTGCGGCATGACCTTTGCCAGCCGCGGGCAATGCCAGCTCCCAGCTGCCCTCTCCCCCAGCACAGGCTTGGCTGTGCCCCTGCCCACCACAGGCGACGGTGACTCTGCCAGAGGAGCTTGCAGGTGGCCGGGCAGGTGGCTGCCGGGCTCGGGAGGAGGAAGCTGCCTGCAGTCCCTGCCTACGAGACCCGGCAGGCAGCTCAGCCGCCCTGCGCTTTGCACTGAAACCAGAGCGAAACTGCAACACCTGCTTCCCCGCACCGTAACTGCCTGCACGCTGGGAGGGACCGGCCGAGCCACCCCAGGACGTGCAGACAAACCCTCAGCCCCCTGGACACCCCCAGCTCAACGAGCTCCACCAGCATGGCAGCCCCCAGCCTCCGCCCCGCGCTCCCCGGCACGCCAGCCCGCCTCGGCACGGCATCCGCGGCGCAACTGAAACTATGACTAACTGAGTTATCAGATCTCCATGCTGGCTTGGGGCGGGGGCTCGGGACGCAGGGTCTGCCCGTGGGCGCGCAGCTACACGCAGCAACCCTGAGGTTAACCCCATCCTTCGGACCCCAACGCCGGACTTACGTGCTCTGGCTCCGGCGAGCAGGGAGCGTGCCCGGAGCACGCAGCGGGTGAGCCGGGATGGACGCGGGAGTTGGGGCGCTTCTTCAAAGCCCCCCCGGGCACGGCAGCCCGCTGCGAAGCGCCGCGAGTGCTCCGCTCACACCCTCCCCACGCATTTTGCTTTCGCTCCCTCGCAGCAGTCGGAGACAGAGAAGAAAGCAAAGCCGGTTCCTTAAATCCTGGGGGCGAGAGGATTTCAAAGCCATGGGCGGCCGAGAGCGGCGAGCGAGCGGGCACCGAGGCTGGAAACCAGGTCACAGGCGGGAGACTCCTGACCCCGATGCCAGAAGTTGGTGGGAACACATGCTCCAACCCCAGCGCTCGTCCCTCCGGTGGGGCCAGCAAGCGAACGGCGTCCTCCGCACCCCTCCGGGCTCGGTCGCCGGAGCTTTCCAGCCGGCTGCAGCCGCGGTTGTTAAGGTGGATGGAAGCGCCTCCGGTATTTTCTCCCCTACTTCACCTCCTCACTCAGCAGCTCGGGAGCCTACCCGGGAGGCAGTTTCAAGAGACGCTCAGCGTTGCCAAGAAATAATGATAATTAAAAAAAAAAAAAAGAAAAAAGAAAAAAAAAAGGGCAGGAGAAAGGCGAAGAAGGGGAGGGAGCAGCCGACCGAGCACCGCAGCTCCGCTCCTGCCAGCCCGGGGACGAGGAGCCGGTGCTGTTGGTATGTGGCGGAGCAGCGAGCGAGCTCTAATCTGTTCCTCTGGCTGACCCGGGGCTCGTTGCATCTGAATGTGACCTCTAGACAGAGCATTAATAACGAACGTGGCGCTGACCCAAGCTGACAAGGGGTGCGGCCGCTTGGCACCCGCTCCCGCCCTCCCTCTCTCACTTTCTGTCTCCCTCGCTCGCTCTTGAATGTCAGCGGCAGGGGGAGGGATCCAGGAAAACAAAGCTTGGCTAATAGTTTCCTCCACTCTCAAGTGAATCAAAGGCGCTTTTCTTTGGGGAGGTGCTCGACGTCGAGCCCAGCGCCTCACCAGCGGGATGCTGTGGCACCCTGGCACGCCTCGGCCCCGTGGACGGTGCCCCGGCGGTGGAGGGATGGATGGAGGGATGGATGGATGGGGAGAGGTTTGGTGTGGGCATCGGTCTCATCACGCCTAAGCAGACGGAGACCTCTGCTCCGGCCCCGGTGTGGGGAGGCTGGGGGCAAGAGGAGCGCTGTAGTGTGGGCTCGGCCCCATGGAGCGCGGAGGAGAAAGCCTGCGGGACAGCCCGGCACGGCAGGAGATGGCCATCAGCTCGCACCCCCTCAGCTCTCACAGGGATTTACCGGAGCCATTCCAAGGCTCCTCTCCGGCACAGCCACCCGGCTCCACCCAGGGCTCGGCGAGGGTGGAGGGAGCCCGTAAAAGCGTCCCTTAACGGGAGCTCACGTGGATTAACAGATCAAGGTTCCAGGCAAAAAAAAAAAAAACCAATGAAGTGATGTCATTCCCCTACACCTGGCGGTACCTGGAGCGATCCTCCAACCCCCCTCGCACCCACACACCCTCTCAGGAGTGGGGATGGAGGCACCTCTGGCTGTGGCACAACCATAACGTGCCGTAACACCGTCCCAGAGAAAGACCAACACTAACGGAGCCAGCGACACCACGCGAGCATCCCGAAGGCACGGTCAGCGTCGCTGAGTTAGCACGTCGCACGCCGCTTCCCCCCATGCTGATCTCTGGGTGGTTCACGGCGCGTGGGAGAAGAGAGGCACAGAGAAGGTGAGAGCTTCTCCCAGGCCACGGAGCCAGCGGGTGGCCGAGCCGGGCGAGCACCAGGCTCCTTGACGCCACGCCAAGGAAAGCAGCGGGGACGGCGTGCGGGCAGCCAGCCCACGTCCCCGCGGGCGCTGGGGGTGTTGCCGGAGGGACCGTTGTGCAGGCAGACGGCGCCGTGTGCTCCCGCTGAGGTGGTGGGTGATGCTTGACCTGCCTTGGGAAGGCAACGCTGGGACCAGCCCGCTGCACACCCACTCGACCTCTCTGTCAGCGGCCGGGAGCAAGCGCATCTCTGGCATGGCCACGGCTATGGGGGAGCTCACAGTGGAGCTCCCTAGAGGCTTTCATGCCCACCCCTCTGAGGGAGGCAGTGCCACCAAGCCAGGGGTGGGTACACAGCCGGGACACCCAGCCAGCTCAGCCCTGGTGCCATATTTCCCCTCTGATGGCCCCAGCTGGGGACCATCAGTTGTCCCCTTCGGAGCAGCTGCACCCCAGCATCGACCAGTGCTGTGCCCTGAGAGGGATCTGCCCGGCCTCCCCCTCCTACCCCAACCCTCCTTTTGTGCTCTGTCCCCATTCTTTGGCATTGGGAGGGGACAGGAGGCCTCCCCCGAGACACCTGCTCCCAGAGAGGTGCCATCCCCTCCAGTCCAGCCGGGAACCTCCAGGCTCCAGCCCAAGCGGCCAAGTCCACACACAGCAGCCGCCCCGCGGGCCCTGCTCTCTACCTGCTTGGGATATTATTGCCGCTCCCTTATTGTTGAAAAAATAATGCTCAAAATTAAAATGTAGGCTGTAAATTATAGTAATTACCCAGCAGTTCCTCCTGACAAGCCTTTTATGTTTCACTCGCTGACACTCACTAAGCAGATCCTCGCAGTTTGCTCCCACGTGCTCGAGAAACATTCAGCCAAGGGTGGCACAAAGCGCAGCGCCGGGGGCCGGGGTGGGCAGCCGGCGCTGTCCCAGGGCAACACCTTGGCTGAAGAGCAGCAAAGCCCCAGGCTGGGATGGCAGGGATGCAAGCACAGCTGACTTCTGCCCTGGGCACGGTTTAGGCCCCATGGCACATGATCTGCCCCCTCCCAGTAACTTCCACCGTGGCGCTTCGCCGCTGAGGCCAACACACGGTTTGGTCGCAGAGTGCAGACGCTGGCGCTGTGTCTGTGGCAGTGGGTGACAGGGACAGGCTGGGCTGGGTGGGGAGCAGGTGGGTGGGGGACCCCAAGGCACATCCCATTGCAATGTGAAGCAACGGGGGCGCACTAGGAACCACGTCCTCCAGCCCACGTTCCCTACCACCACCAGGTTTTTATAGCAGTCATCATCTCCGCACGGAGGGGGGAAGGCGCCGGCAGGAGCACGGGGGAGATGGAAGGAGGAAGGCACAGAACTCATCTTCATCCCGCTCCCCAGCACCACCCACGCTGCAGCCAGCTCCTCCTAAGAGCAAAGGCTGCCTTGGTAGGAAGAAAGGACGGAGGAAGGACGCAAAGTCCTCCACATCTCTTCCCACTCTTCAACCAGCAGCTCCTCAAAGCTCACAGTGAAACCCAAACCAGGGGTGGGCTCCATAGCGGTTTCGTGTGGCATGGTGACAGGTGGCTGTGTAAAAGGGGATGGGAGACATCTGGATTCTGCTGTGGGGTTTCCTACCAGGTTTGGCTGTTGTTCATTTAAAGAAATCAGCATTTAAAAAAAAAAACCAAACATTTTTATTTGGTTTCGTGAACAGACCAGGCAACTCTCAGGTCAGTCTGAAACTCATCGGAGCTGGATGTTGGCAGAACTAAAAAGAATATGTTCTGTATCCAAGGAAATGTTTTACATCCACCTCACATCAATTATTCAGAAGTTTTCATGGCTTATTTAACTCTCTGAACTCAGCTTTTTACATTCATGACCGACCCTCCTCTGCCTCACCACGCTGACTCCATCCCACATCCTCTCTAGCTCCTCGTCCTGGGAAAAGGCATAAAGAGCCTGAGCTCGGCTCTGGCCGGAGGACGAGGAGCAGAGAGGACCTCAGGTGAGCAAGAAACAGCCCTTTCCACTCTGCCTCTCTTCAAAGATCACCACCACTTGTTAGACACTGGGGGAAAAACCCCAGAGCCGGAGCGAGAACCGATACCAGACTGTAAAGAGTAACGAGGGTCACGGCGAAACTCGGCGGAGGAGCTGGGGGTGGAGGAGGGGGGAGAAAGGCAATAAACCCGCTCGCCTGCTGCTCACAAGCTGCCTGCCAGCCTACCTTTACCTCCTGCCTGCAGGTCCCCCAAAGGCAGGAGCTGCCCAAACACTGCCCTTTATAAGGAGAAGCCCAGTCCAAACATCTCTGCGCCCTGCCCAGCAGAGCAGCAGGTGCTGCGGAAGGGAAGGGAAGGGAAGGGAAGGGAAGGGAAGGGAAGGGAAGGGAAGGGAAGGGAAGGGAAGGGAAAGGGAAGCAAATCCTCGAGCAACTCCAGCTAATCCCAACCTCCCTCTTTTAGGCTCAACGTCGCGGCACGAGGAGGCGGCATCGCAAAAACTGCGCTGCCCCGTAATTACACCGATCTCTGCACATTCTGACAGAGCACTGAATCAAACTTTATTGCGTAATAAAAGTGTCATTAAGCAAGAACTTTCCTCCTGTCAGGTTTTCGTTCCCCTAGTTAATTTTAATCACACGGTTCTCCCCTTTATCATCTCTCCCGGCAGACACAGTCCTGCCTTCTCCTGCTTAGGTCTCAGCGCAGCTCCGTGCCGAGCTGGAGCAGACAACTGTGGCATCTCACCATCCCAGGGCTGTGCTCCCTCACCTCCCTGAGCATGAGTGACACAGGGTGCTTTCATACCACACACCAAGAAGCCAGGGATGGACAGCGGTGCCAGGCTGATCTCTGGTCGCCATCCCTGCCTGCCCAAGCACCCCTAAGGGGAGGCTCAGGGATGACTTTCTGGAGGACTCACACCCCGCTTGTTTTGTTACCTGAACCAGCCAGCTGTGGGCTCACGCTGGTACCGGTACCGGGGAAGAGTGCGGCTGGGGCAGCTGAGTCCTTACGGCGAGGACGGTGCCCGTGTCTCTGAGCTCGAGTTGGGTGCCCGCCGCCTCCTCCACCTGCACCCAGCCGTGCCGGCACGGGCTCTGCCACCGCCTCCCCCCGCCCCTGAGGTTACCTCCGGAGTTTCACAGCCACTGTGAGTCGGAAACCCCCACCGCGCCGGTCCCTGGAAATGCCGAACAAAGCCAGTTCGAAGCATTAGAGCGGCTGCTTCCTGGCAAAGGGGAATTTGGCTTCTCTGTACAAATCTCTGTTGCAATCTCAGTTTCCCAGGTTGTAACGGAGGGAAAAACACCAGCAATCGGGCTTTACACCAGCAAATCTCCCTGCCCCGTCCTGGCCCCTGGGCTGGAATAATGCTACGTGCTCCCACGCTTCATCCTTCCTCCACGCAGGCTTTGGCAGCGGGATTTAAGACTCCTTAAGTGCACCTCCAGCATGAAACAGCAAGAGGCACTTTTTAACAACCAGATGCGATCTCCAAAACAAAGCGGCTCTCGGAAAGGATCCCTCCGCCGACCCTCCCCTGCTCAGCACCTGCTCACCCCGTTACCTGGCCCCGCGCCAGTCTGCTTGATTAAAGTCTATCTATTAAGTTTCGTGTCTATAGAGAGCCCCGCTCGGCAGCGCGCGGGATTGGCACTGGGCTCTAAGGAGGGTTGGAACAGCTTAAAGGCGAGCGAGCCAAACGCTTTGGGATATTCACAGGCAAAGTAATCCAAGTCCGCGGCTCCCCTCGGCACCTGGGCAGCTCCAGAACGTGTCATCACCATCCCGGCAGCAGGTGCACGTTTCCAAGCAGATCCCAAGCCGCTCACACGCCTGTTTGCCTTCGCCATCCCCGAGCGGAGCTCATTTCCATTTTAATTTCCCATTTACAATCCTCACCGGGCCGGGAGAGCCGGCAGCGACGCGAGCAGGATGCATGGGCTGGGGACGTGAGCTCCACGGGCCCGTCTACAGGACGTGACTTCGGCACAAAAAAAACCCCAACCCGGGTTGGTTGAATTAAGAGCCGGCGCAGGAGCGGCACAAGGAGGAGGAGGAGGAGGAAGTGGCCGAAGGGCTGTGCTACACTCAGCACTTTTTACAACGGTCTCAGTAAAGGCTCTGACTGAATCAGCGCCAGGATGTAGAAGTCACCCCGCGCTGCTGCGGGCCCGGCTCTCGCGAGCTCCCCGACATGTGGGCAGAGCGCTGGGGTTCGCTGCCCTCTCCCTAAATGTGAGCATGGGCAAACGGCCTGGGTGTGCCTGGAGCACACTGAGCTGCTGGCAGGAAGCGCTGGAGAATGGTGTGGAGCTGTAGCTCGTGTTACAGGTGCCAGAAGCTGCAAAAAGCACCAGGCAAAGCACCTTCCTCACCTCCTACGGCCGGCTCCTGCCTCGCAGGACTCCTTGGTGTTGGCACAGCTCCCGGGGCCAGAGAGGCCAAGCACATGTCCCCATCCCAAACCCCCACAGAGGCTTGCTGGGACCAAACCAGCATCAAGACGGGCAGAATATGGCCCCACAGCTGAGGGCTCACCACGCTGCACCAACTCCAGCAATCAGACACCATCTGACCATCCCCAATGGCGGGGTTAGTTCCAACACAGACAAAAGGAGAAACATAACAACCGACTCACCTTTTTTAGCCGTCTCCATCTCCTCTTCGGTCCAGCGAGAGCTTTCGTTCATCTCCAGAGAAGCTGGGAAGGAGGAAGGAAAGGAGAGCACTCAGTTGTGAATGGGACCCAAGAAGCCCATGAGTTCAGATGAGAAGCCCAAGCCCCATCCCCAGTTCTCCAGAGGCACAACAAAGCATCATGTGGTGCCAAAGCACTTTGCAGGGACTGCTGTCGCGGTGCAGGCGCTCAGGGCTGTTCCACACCGTGGTAACCCATGCAGAGCATCCCGTCGGGATGCATCTCCGAGATGCAAAACCTCTACTTTGGGACTGGAAGCGAAGCCAGATGGCTCGAGGGTGGCAGCAGATTTCCTGCTGATTTGGTGCCACACTCTCTGTCCCGCCAACAACAGGTACCTAAGATGGAGCCGGCTTCGGCTGCGTGCTTTGGAGGTGACAGACGCTGGGTGGGACCATCGCCTGAGACGGAGAAACTGCATCACCTCGGCAGCGACTCTGGCTGACCGCAGCCCTCAAGGGAGTTGGCTGTGCTTGACCACGGGCTCCCTCAGTGCCATCACCGGGCTCTCAGACATCTGAGTGCCAC
The DNA here is from genome assembly GCA_013399135.1 of Heliornis fulica. Lineage (NCBI taxonomy): Eukaryota > Metazoa > Chordata > Aves > Gruiformes > Heliornithidae > Heliornis > Heliornis fulica. The sequence continues at coordinate 65,671 of VXBZ01006706.1, forward strand.
TTCCAGCCATGCTGGTGGCTCACCTGGAGCAGTGCCCTTTGTAGGGCGATGTGCTGCTCCTGCCTGGAGAGGCAGAGAGGGGCGTTAGCGCCCAATGCTCCCCCTCTCCCCCACTGTAGGAACGGTGCTGGGGTCACCAAGGTCCTGCATAAAGCCTTGGCTATGCAACAGTCCCGCTGGCAGCCTGGCACTAGAGCAAACCCTACAATAACAAACCAGGGTGTGAGTCAGAGGCAGAAAAAAACTCAGTAAGGAAACAGATTTCCGGCTCAGGCTGCCAAGGGGTTATTACTCTAAACAACAGGCAAAGCATTATTTCAACAGTGATGAGAGATGTTTTGACAGTGTCCTTTTAAAATGGAAAACAGGCTGATAGGTTCAGGGGAAGGGATACAAGGAAGCAACTTCCAAGAAGCCCTGTGAGAAGCTCTATGAGCAACCCTACAAGAAACCTTATGAGAAGCCCTATAGAAGTCCCCAAGAAGTCCTACAAGAAGCTCTACAAGAAGACCCCATCAAAGGACAACACGGGCTCCGATGCCCACGGCACCGTGCAGAAGAGTCTCCTCCACAGCCAGCTGAGCACATGACTGCAGGTGTCACCTCCTGGAAGTCAGCACAGGTCACTGCCTTCCCCAGAAACACCATCCCTTGGGATGCTGGCCAAGAGGGAAGGAAATCGATACCTCGCCGCTTCCCCGGCCACGGGCAAGGCTGGGGCCACCGTGCTCATGTACATAAAAGTGAGTGTCCACGATGCGCTGCGCAAGGCCCGTCGCTGGGTTTGGGGTTGGCTGTTATAGTATGGTAAAGAAATGTCAAAGAAATGGCCTGTTTGGGTTGATTAATGGTATTTACTGAGGTTGTGCAGATATGAAACAGATGCCTACGGGGAGCTCCGGCGCGCTGCAGTTAAACCACAATACGGTTTGTGTTGTTTTTTAATGTTCAATTGGTATTTAAAATGCAATAACTTTCTTAGCCAACCTAAATTAAAGCACTATAAAGTGAAACCAATTGCTCAGATATGTCACTGGAATCGATCCATTCCCTTTCCCCGATTTAACACGGTCTGAAGTCTTTTCCCCGCGTTTGCAGCGAAGTTTATTGAGGACTCAGATGCTGGGATTAAAAAAAAAAAAAGCAAACAAAAAAAAAGAAAAAAAAAAATCCCCATCAAAGTTACTGACATTATCTGCTGCTTCTCTGCAGCGTTGCTTAACGAGTTTGAGAGGGAGAGCAGGGCTCCGTTGTGCCGGGAACTATTTATATCGCCCGTATGAAAACAGAGCGCCCGCAATCAAGGCTTCAGCCAGTTGTCAGCAGAGGAACAGGGAGGCGAAACACCTCCGGGTGATTTATAGCACATGGAACAGAACAAGCAAGAAACTGCAGCGCAAGGGAAGCGAGAGGAGTCACCCTGCTTTTATTTTTACTTGCCTTAGGTAGCGCAGTAATAATTTTGTACTCGGTAGAGCACAACAATTTTGTACTTGATAGGGTACAAAAGAGAGGAAAATTGTCCAAGTTCCTTCGAGCACTGGCTCCTTCAAGTGAATTTAAGTGAAGTTTCCAAGGGTGACCACTGCAGATGTGGATGCTGCTGTGAATTCCCACCTGAGACAGGCGCAGCGGTGTTGCGCTGCTCTGGAGCTCGTGGCTGCGATCCCAGGGTGCCGCGTTAGCGACGGTGCTCTCTGCCTCACCCAACTCACCCCAATGACACTGCTGGCCCCTTCCCACCCTTACAGAGGCAGGAGGGGAAGGTAAATACTGACTGCTGTGCCTGGCTGGTTATGGATGGGGATAATGAGCAGGACTGCTGGTGACCAGCGTGGGAAATGCTGCTTTTTGGGTGAAACAAACCCAAACTGGGTTGCACAGCTCAAGTCCAGCCAGGGTGGAGGCTCCCGAGCAGCTGGAACCCGCCGGTTCCTCACCACATCATCCAGCTGCAGAGATGAGGAAGGGACCAGCCCTGTGCCCAAGGCCAGGGGGTTACAGCCCTCCCCCCACCACTGGCTGCAGCTGCTTGGGGACTCCAGGCAGACCAGAAAACAGAGAGGGCAGGAGAACTGGCAGAAACCCAGGAGAGCGCAGGAGGGCAGAGCAGGCTTCGGTACTCGAAGCCGGAGCTGCTGCAGAGGGAAACACGTGTCTGGGTGCAGGAGGTGCACGAACCCAGCCAACACGCTGCTAAAAAAGGCATCTTCCCTTTTCATCTTTTGCAATACTTTCCCTCTGAGGCTGTAAAACCCACTAACACCCAGCCAGGACAGCCCAGGCTGGCAAATGCCACCGCTTCATCCAACTGGACCACGCTGGGTAATTTGTGGGATAGGGAAACCTCACTGCTGCCCCCTGAAAGATTTCACCAAGGAAAACCCTCCGCCGCCAGCGGAGCAGCGCGATGGCTCATCCCAGCAGAGGGGACACCCTGAAAGCCCGGCCATGGTACCCCCACCCCATGAGCACCCCTACCCACCCAGCTCGGCGCTCTGCTGCGGAGTGGCCGCCTCTTCGTTGTTGGCCTCGTTGGCCATGGAGCGGGTGATGCGGCCCTTGCGCCTGCCCTGGCTGTTGGCGGTTTTGCGACCTTTGGAGGTGACAGCTTCTTTCTCATCGTTGTCTTCCCCGGATGTGTCGTCGTTCTTGTCCCTGTAAAAGCAGAAGGGAAAAATAAAATAAAATCATTGTTGGGTTGCTCTGGTTTTTAGGTCAAGCAATTAGTTCTCTGCACGTGTTTGGGGATGGGGTGGGTTGTTTTTGTCGGTGGTCTTTTGTTGGTGGGGGGGAAGGTCTGTGTTTTTTTCTGCACATGCAGGCTCTTTTCCGGGCTGGATTAGCAGGGGGGTGATTTGCAGTGGGGTTTTCTTTCTGCAGCTGGCTGCAGCTCCAACACCAAGTGCACGCAGAGACCTGACAGAGACAGGTTTAATACCAGACCATTCAAATTCATCCCTGCCTCCTCCTCATTTATCTTCCTGAAAGGGACCTGCTGGTAAATGTCTTTGCAGCCTAGATATAATGAAGCCAGATGTTCTTTTAAACCAAGTATTAAGCCCATTACAGATAGCTAGTGGTCTGCGTGCCAACCTTTCCCCGCCACGGCTCCGACGCTCCCCGCTCGGCGCGAGGGAGGCAGGGTTGGCTGAAGCCCTTCATCTGGGAGCGCTCACGTTGACAACAGTAATGCTAAAGGTGAAGTGCCGCGCTCGGCTGTGCCCCGATTGCTCCTCCGACTCCCGGAGGCTCTTACAATAACAAAACGAGCTGGAGGATTAGAGGGGCTTTGAGGCTTGACTTGGTGTATATATATTTAAAAATAATGAAAAATAAAGCGTAGCAGAGTTGCTTTCCCAGGTTGGGAGCGGCAGGGAAAAGGAGAGCAGGCTCTGCCCATCCCTTCCTGAGGGCGTGAGGTGGGAGCCTGTGGTCCTGCACGGGGCCAGGCAGACCTGGACCACGCTGTGTCCCACCGCCGCAGCCCCAGCCGGAGATGGAGGCGAGCCAAGCAGGGAGGTCTGTCCTTACTTTGTCAGTTCTTCTTTGTCATTTTCTGCTTCCTGCTTGTCTTCCTCCTTCTCTCCCTCCTTCTCCTTTTCTTTCTCTTTTTCATCTTTCTCTTCTTGGCTGCTCCGGGGCATTTGCTGCTGCTGCTGTTAAAACAAGGGACGTAAAACAAAACAAGCCGTCAGTGCCGAGGCGGATACATCAGACACACGGCAGCACCTGGGCCAACCTAAACAAACGTGTGGCCACAGTGCTGGGGGGGGGCCAGCGGCCAAGAGGAAGCAGCGCTGCAGGCAGAGGGTACAGGCAGGGCGCTTACAGAGGCAAAAGCCTTCCAGTGGGATCAGAGGCGGGTTGGGGTCAGGCACACCAGGCAGTGGGACAGCCCTGGGGGTCAGGCATTGCTGCAGGCAGGGACCCTGATGCAGGGCAAGGCAGGGAGGTGAGAACAACCCCCCTGCTCCTGCAGATGATGGGCTTTGCAGCATTGGTCACCATCTGCAAACGGCAGGATGGAGTCTGCTGGAGCGTGGAGGAGATGGGAGCACCCTGAGATGCCCTGAGACTCAGTAATACCAATGCTGTGACCTTTTCCCCAAGTGCCTGATAGAGCCCACGGGGAAAAGCTGCAGGTCCTGTGTGACTGAGAAGGGAAGATGCCCAGCTCCCCACACACCCTGTACCACCTGGCACCCTTGGGGGGGGGTGCCGTGTGCCCAACCACCCCGACAACGCCGCTGTCGCTCGGACCGAAGGCGCCACCGCACCCGAGGGAGGGACGTGGCGATTATAATAGTTCTGGATTTTGTTTCAACAGCTGCAGAAAGGAGGATGCTGGGGAGGCCTGGTTCCCCTGACCTCCCTTCCCTCTGGCGACCGGCAAACGAGAGGCGTTTTGCAGAGAAGTAGAAATTAGAGACGGAAATTATTTATTAAACCATCCTGCTCCTGGCTAATGCAGGGCTCTGCCTGCGCCAGGAAACCCACCCGGCTTGCTCCGTCCCTCAGGAGAGGCTTCGGTGGTGTAACGGGAGGTGGGGGGGACACAACATCCCAATGAATTTATCAGCAGACAGGTGGTCTGGTCTGGTTGGTGTAGAACCGTGTGCTGGCACGGAACTGGGTGGCTGCCTCGAGCATGGGCATCCCCAGAGCAGAGGTGCTGGGTATGGACCAAGCCCCCCGCCCCCACGGGCTGTCGCTGAGAAGCACAGAGATGTTCAAACCAGGCTCTGGAGCAGTTGAACACCAAGGGGCTGATGCTCTCAATGGATCAACACAAGCCCCTGAAACGGGGTTGCCATCACCGAAACTCCGAGGACTTTCAGTTCCACCCTGCATGGGGAGGAGGCAGCTGTGCCACCAGGACCACCCCACCACCCCCCCTACACTTCCATACTGGCACACGTGCCAAACATGCCCATAACACATCAGCTTGTACCCCCACTGTGCCCCCCAGGCATGGGGATGGGCACGCTGTCACCCATCAATCTCTAAGGCCTGAGGAACTGGGTGATCCTGTGGGATCCATCTGGGGACAGCGCCGTACCCGGTGTGCCAGGCACTGCCGGGGGGGGGGGGGGGNGCCAGCCTGCTGGCACTGGGAGACGGGCAACAGGAGCAAGGGGCACCCGTCACGTGTGTTGTCCCCGGCGTTGCCCTGAACTCCCTGACTCCCTGAGTCACGCCATGGTGAACCCCGAGTGAGGGTTCAGCCCAGACCGATCCCCACAAGGTGAGGGCTGTCACCTCTGAGGGCCAGGCTGGGAGTGGGGCAGGTTCTGCCCCAACCTCGGCGTCCCCACACACCCACCTTCCCTCCGCCCAGCGCTTGCGCAAGGGAAGGGATCCCAACGGAGCGTCGCAGGACTCCTGCCGGCCCGCTGCCAATGGGTTCTCTTGGGGATGGGGGAAGTCCTGCACCCTGGAGATCCCAGTTCCTGGGGACACAAACCCAAGCTCCTGGGGACACCAACTCAGTTCCTTGTGGTGCAAACCAAGCTCCTCAGGGGCACAAACCCAGCTTTGTCCCTGCACCAGCCTGTAGAAGCGTGAGCGGCCGTGGAAGCTCACGCTGGTGCTTCCCAGGATCCGTCTGCTGAACTCTGTCAGGAGGTGATTGGGCAGACCCTGATGTTCTCAGCTCTGTAGGCCCCTGATGGGCACTGCACACCCAGCCTGGTGGAAGTCAAACTGGGCCTTCTCTCACCACAGAGGAGCATCTCGATCCAAGGATGCCCTCTAGTGATTGCCCTGCTCTGGTCTACAGCTGGGTGGCCCTATGCCAGGAGCGAGGGTCAGGGTGGGCAGAGCACCCTGTGCAGAAGGGGATGGGACATGAGACTGGACACAGTGTAGGACATGGGATGGGACATGGGATGACACCTCTCACCTGCCAGCCCTCTCTCCCTGGGCCAAAATTCATACATCAGGCAGCACTGCAAGGCAGGGAAAATTGTCCCCTGCTCTTCCCCTAGCTGTGTCCCTGTCCTCATCAGAAGAGACCTCCTGTACCATGGGCAGCCACCTTGGCTCCATGTTCTACCCCAGACTGGCCAGCACTGGAGCTGGACCACAGCACGGCACAGCCGGGAACCCGCGCGCCGGCCGGTCCCCCCCTGGCCCCCGTGGAGCATGGGGAGGCTATTCTTAGCGCTGGCTGTGGACCAGCTCTGCATGATTCAAGGGACGGGACGCCGTCCCAAAGCGTGACAGGCCAGGAAATGCTTCCCCAATTACCAGCTGATGTTTTCCTCTGATTCACGCTGCCCCGGTTAGAGGTGGACGGGCAGGTGGGTCGGCTCTTAGCGGACACACCAAAGGCTTCCATCAGAACTGTTTGACTCCTGGCAAGCTCACACCTCTCTCTCCACCCACATCCCTGCCCCCCTGGGGATGAAGCATCCCCTCCCCTCGCCCCAAGGCAAAGCAGGTACGTGCTCCCCACCTTGCACAAGAAGAAGGGATGTGCCCCAGGCTGGGGAAGATGCCTGTGGCAGAGGGCAGAGCTGTCCCTCCCTCCCAGGTCACCTCCAGCCACCAAACCGCCCTTCCTCCTCATCCTCCCTGCTTTGTTTTTTGCTGCCAACACATCCTGTTTATTTAAAAGGCCCCAGGACCAAATGGCACACGGGGACGCGTGAGCACCAGGCCAGTCCTGCTCCGAGCCCACAGCCCAGCCCCGAGCCCACGGGGATGGCCAGACTCCTTCCCCGCACTCCAGCCTGAGCTGCTCCATAACAACAAACATCTGCTCACCTCTACCCCAAATCCCCACCGGCTCGGAGCAGCCGGAGAGGAGCGGAGCGCTGCCAGCCCTCCCGGGGCCATCGCGTGTGCCAGCGGCCATCCCCTCGCCGGGGCCCACGGACAGACAGCCGCACTCGCCACCGCTCCCCTCCGGAGCGACACGGCTCGCCCAGCTCCATCAGGCCGGCACGGCACGGGGGGGTTTCAGCCTCTCCAAAGCTCCAACCACGCTTCCAGGGGACGCTGGCTTCCAGGTAGGTCCAGACACCCAAGTACTACCCCTGCTGAGAACCGACCAACTCTGCACATCCCGGCAGTGGGTCTGGCCGGGAGAAAGCCCCGGCGAGGAAGAGGTGCAGCTCCTCCCACTCTGTTTACTTCCTCTGCCGAGGCACTGCCTGCTTCTGGAAGCAGGACGGGAGGGCAGGAGGTGGGGGAAACACATTTACCCTCCCCAGCCCCACCGAAGACGCTTTCCACATTGGCACAAAGACACTGAAACCAGCCAGAAACCCCTCCCCAGCCAGCTGCACGTCCCCCACCTCAGGAACACGTCACTCACACGCTCCCCACAAGCTCCAGACCCTCGCGTCCCCCCCAAATCACTCACCTCCCTGCTCCCTGGCTCCCGCGAGCGGCCGGTCCCCGACAGCCCCATCGCCGGCTCCCGGCCCCTGCTCACCGCCCAGCCATCCGGGCGCGCTGTGCCTTACATTCTCCAGCTCTGAAGGCTTCCTGACGATTTGCATAGTTAAGCCGTAAACTAACCACAACATTCCTCTTATGATTTTGCAATCTGCTGGAATAACGTGGTCGCTCTAAGTCGAGTCGATGAATCATCCTCTATAAACCACAGCTCTCGTCACCGGGGCTCTCAGTGCTGGCTGCAGCCAGTGTAATTAATCTGCCAGGATGCCAAGTCGAACCTACGGCGCGCGGAGATTTGTTTTCCAAACCTACAGACCTCCAGGAGACAACTGCTCCTGCCTTCCCTGTGCCCTCCATGGTAGAGATGTGCTGGGTTACATGCAGGGGACTGGGGACTCTGATCCCATCTTCCCCGTGCCCTCCACAGTGAGATGTGCTGGGAGACCCTGATCCCACCTTCCTTGTGCCCTCCACAGTGAGATGTGCTGGGCTCCGTGCAAGGGACTGGGGACCCTGATCCCACCTTCTCCGTGCTCTCCACGGTGAGTTGTGCTGGGACCCTGATCCCACCTTCCCTGTGTCCTCCACGGTGAGATGTGCTGGGTTACATGCAGGGGACTGGGGACCACAGCAGAGCCTCGTGCAGTAGCCACCCTCGCTGCCTACGGAGCATCCTGGTGTTAATTACTGGACCGTGCTATGGCCTCTCCTGGTCGCCCCTCACTCCCTGCTCTGCAGCACCCTCCAAATATGCACCAAACACTCAGCTCCCCAGTGCTGGTCCTGCTGGGGACAGGGACAGGCACAGCCATCGCTCCACAGCAACTACCCGTGACGTTCAGTTGAGCTTGACTCTGTGGGATTCTGTGGCCCCCAACGTGAGGAGTTGGAAGGGACCTCGAAAACACCCAATCCAGCCCCCCTACCTGAGCAGGGTCACCTAGATTAGGTCACACAGGATCCTGCTCTTGTCCCAGGACTACCAGCTCCTGCCACTTCCAGTCACCACTTGCTAGTAATGGCCGTGCTGGTGGGGAACTGCTTCAGGTCCTGGTGACAGCACCATGGGACACCCCGTTGGATACCCCACCCCTGAGCTCGAATGCCAGCTGGGGGTGACCCCTCCTCTCCTCGGCCTCACGGGCAGAGCAGCTGCACAGGAATCACCATTTAGGTGCCAGCAGGTGCATCACCTCCACCACTGCCATTACAGTGCTCCAGGCTCTTACAGAAGGTGACCACAGAAACCACCAGCTCCTGGCTGCTCCTTACACGAGGAGCGAACAAACCACGACCATCCACGCAGAGGGAGCCACGTGTGCCGGGCCAGGCTGCGAGGACACACGTTCTGCCATCACCCAAACCCGTCCCCGGGCACCACACCGGGGTTCAGATCAAAGGTGGCCTTACAACCCCGGCCACAGGCTCAAGGACACGCACCAACCCTCTGCTGAGCTCTGCCCCATCCCCCTCCAGCAGCCCCGAGCGCCCGCTCGGCCGTGCCGCCTCTCCCGTACGCAGGGTGCCGGCTCCTCGCTTCTCCCGCGAGTGACTTCAGATCAATGGCATTTATGATGTTCTCCAGGGGCTGCGGAGCAGGCTCGGGCCAAGTCACTGCATGCAATCAGGGAGCTGCAAATTAAAACCAGCTCGAGATAAGCTGAAGACAAAGGGCCTACACTACGCTGGCCAGGAACACCTGGGGGTTGGCTCTGAGGCTTCTCCAGGAGCCCCAGCATCATGGGGCGTGCGCGGGTGCCTGCTGGTATCGCCACGGGGTGGGATGCGCTGCGCTTTCCGCTGCAGCATCGGTGGGACTCGGCCCTCTGCTCACTGCCCTCTCCCCAGCTCCATGGGATGCTGCAGTGAGCATCTCTGCCAGCAGTAGGGCTGGCAGCCATGGCATGGAAGCGTGTGCCCACTCCTCCACTGCCTGCCCCCATCGCTCCCCACCTGCTCTCAAACCTCTCCATCCACACCATCACACCAAGGGAACAAGAGCCAGGGCAGGGACTCCTTCACCGAGCACCCGCAGTGTCAGCCTCCTCCTCCTCCACCACACAACCCCCGTGCCCAAGGTGTCCCTGGGAGCACCCTTCCCTATGTCCCACTCACAGCAGAGGTCGAGGCGCCCGCCGACGAGGTCCGATGCTGCGTGGGCGCTGTGAGCAGTGCTCCCCACACATCCCCTGGCAGACGGCTGGGTACAGCACACAGGGAGGACAGCTTCAAAACACACGTGCCTATCATGGAGCTGACTCCCAGGGCCCTGGAGCCTCTGCTCCGACGCTCTGGAATGCCTCATCCCGCGCTGCCACCCACCACCATGCAGCCTGGCTTCTCACGACCGCGCGCGGCACCCTCCGCTCATGGGAAAAACCACAAAGCAAAACAAGCTGCTGCCAAAACAACAAGGAGAGGGAGAGGAATGTCTGCCGGCGACTCGGCTTTGATCGCTCGCGTCCCGGCGCTGGGTTTGATGCCCTTGGCTGCGGAAGCAAGTTTAGGACTCAAAGGGCCGGGCTTGGATTTGATAAGGAGAACGATAGCAGGCACAGGGCTGGCTCGGGTCAGCTGCGGACGCGGTGGCCGGGAGCTGCGCTGCTCCTCTGCTGGTAAACAACGAACTCCATGAGACACCATCACATGGCAGGGATGGAGGACGCTGGGGCCGTGCCCAGCATCCGGAAGGCACCGACCGGGCCCTGCGCTCGCCAGCGCGGCTCTCCGGCACCGCAGGCCACAAAACACAACCGGTGCCAGCAGCAAAGCGCTGGCAGCCACGGCGGGGCTGCCCTGCTGTGTCCTGGGAAAGCCCTGTGCCATCTCCCAGGCTGCAGGTCCCAGGGGCGAGCAGTGTGCCAAGGATGAGGTGAGGGGCCGGCTGGGGGACCACAAAGATGCCAGACCCTGCAGCATCACTCGCCAGACCGCGGCACAACCGTGGCCAGGAGCCCTTCGGGCAGGGTCCTGTGCGGCTCAGCACAGCACTGTGGGCACCAACCCCTTCCCACTGCTCACTCCTGGATCTCAGTGAAGCCCAGAGGTAATCTTTACAGGACCCTGCTCCCTTTGTTCTTTCAAGTTCCCTCTTTTCCATAAGAGGGAATGTTTCTTTTCTCAGTCGCTGCTGAGTTGTTTTCGTTTTTTTTTTTTTAAAAAGTGATTTGATCACTTGCGAAGGGAAAATGACCCGAGGGGAGGAGAGCGTTTGGAAGCGATGGGGATGAGCCCCGCTCTGTCTCGGGCAGGGAACACGTGTTTTCCCTTCCCTGTGGATTGAGGGAATCAATCTGCTTCACCCTGCTCACATCTCTGGCCACACGCCAACCCGCCCGAGCCCTCCCAAGAGAGGAGGGTGCCGGGCTGGCAGCTTGTGGGATGCAGAGCAGCATCCACACACAGCACAGACACACCGGGGTACAGCAAGCCCCATGTCCTCGTGGGAGCAGCTCTCCCCAGTATTTTAAGCTGTGCCTGCTTTAGAGAGCAACATAGACACAACAGGACTTATTTCCTGCCTATTCCCAGCCAATCCTGGATCACAACAACGTGCCAAACAGCTCATCCCAAAATCCAACTACTTCTACTGCTCCCTGTCCTCCTGGGAGGATGCTGCTGCTGCTCCTCTGCTGCGGTGGGCAATGCCCAAGCAGGATCCCAACCCTGCACTGAGGAGTACTCACGTGGGTGTGGGCACGGCGGCGCGCTCACTGGGGGGATGCATGGACCTGCTTCTGGAGAAACACGAGTCCAGACTCAGGACCCAACCACAACAGAGAGGTTCACGTCACTATATTGTTATCACTAACCGTGGAGAGGATCAAGCTGCAGGGAAGAGCCCAGCTGAGGTGGCCAAAGGGTCCAGCAGCAGGTGGTCCATCGGCAGCATGTCCCCCCCTGCCGGTGCCAGTCCCTGCTCCGAGCCCGCAGGTCTCCCTGCCAGCAGCCTGAGAGACCCCGTTGGGGCCCAGGGACTGAGCAGCCACCCTCCTGTGGAAACACATCCTTCGATTCTTCTCCCAGATATGGCCACATCCTTCCCACTTCATCACCCCAAAAACTGTAGCTGGGATTTGGGGATTTCATGGGTTGCCGTTGCGTTTGCCTGATTATGCTGCCTGGAGGGGTGGCAGGATGATGGGAAAACTGAAATGCCTTTGAAATGGTGGACAGGGTATGATGCTCCTTGAGTGGGAGGAACCTAGGGACAAGGTTTGGGAGTGGGAGGGGATTGTCCCTCTGCTCTGCCCTTGGGAGGCCCCATCTACAGTTCTGCATCATGATCTGGGGCCCCCAAGTCAAGAGACATGTGGAGCTGTTGGACAGGGTTCAGAGGAGGCCATGAAGATGCTCAGGGGGCTGGAACACCTCCCCTGTGAGGACAGGCTGGGCTGGGTCAGCCTCAGAAGAGAAGGCTGCAGGGGGACCTCACTGCAGCCCCCCAGGACTTCAAGGGAGCGTATGGACAGGAGGGAATCAGGTTTTCCCATGGGCAGAGAGTGGTGGGACAAGGGGATGGATTGAAGCTGGAGGAGGGAAGGGTCAGGTTGGAGATCAGGGGAAGTTCTTCACAGAGAGAGGGGTGAGGTGCTGGAAGGGGCTGCCCAGAGAGGTGGGGGATGCCCCAAGCCTGGAGGTGTTCAAGGCCAGGTTGGCTGGGCCCTGGGCAACCTTGTCTAGCTGCAGGCCTGGAGGTTGTGCTCCACGACCAGGTGCTGAGCAGGACTTGCTGCCTCCGAACACGCTCCAGCACAACCCTTGGTGGGCAGGGGAAGCCCGCTGCTCTCGACAAGGATGGGTTCTGACTGGTTTTGAGCCTTCTGGGGGTAAGCTGGTTTCGTTGGGATTTTTTGGGCTCCAAGGAGATGTAGATTTAAAGAGCGAGAGCCTGCGCCGAGCAGCGCACGTGGGAGCACCCACCAACAAACACTCTGCAGGGTGTTTTCCCCTGCGAGGCTGCACTTGATCAGGACCACAACCACGCATCTGGCCAGGTTTGACTTCACAGGTCCTGCAGCCCAACCTGGATGGGGCTTCCCCAACCACCAGCAGTGCCCTGTCCAGAAAACAAACCACATTCCCTCCTTTTGGTCTCCCCACGGTGAGCTGACCCAGCCCACACACGACGGCAAGACAGGGCAGAGCCGAGGGACAGGACATCCCACAACATCCCACTGCCAGAAGACGAATCCACCCCCCAAGCACCATTTCCAGCCAGGCAAACTGGAGACCCTCCCCACCTGCTTTGCAGATAATCTCAGTACTCTTTAAATTACAGCCCTCGAGTCAGCACGGGCTGAAGCGCCTGCAGACTGTTTTATCGGCAGTTGCGGCCGCAAAGTTCAGCGGCCGCATCCAGGGCTGTTTCTGGACGATGCATTGCTGCATTGTTACTCCAGGACTCTGTGGCAAGTGTCTCCTCGGGTCTGAAAGAGAAGTTGTCAAGCCCTTTGTCACCAACAAGCCACTCCCTGGCCTGATGAAAATCAAATGCTTCCCAGAAATCAGCCTCATTCATCCCTCCAGCCACTGCAGAGTTTGAGGCACACATATACCCTGCAGTGGAAGAGGGGGTTTGATGTGCTCCATACCAAAGGGGAGAGAGGTGACGGCAGGGAGAAGTTGGAGCAGGGTGGGAGCTCTGCTCCTGCACTGGCAACAGGGTGCACAGACCCCCAGCACCCATCTGGCAGCCTGAGTCCCTGCTGCCTGCAACGGCGCTTCCGTGAAGAAAGCAAAGGGGTTGTTTATAAAACTCCAGGCTGGGGCTGTTTATCCGCGTCGACAAGGGGAATGGTTTGTGTTTGGGGAGGGTGGGACAGCCGGCGGGACGGATAATTCGATTTGGGTTTTGGCAGGGGGTAGGGAAGAGGGTGGGCCTGGGAAAGTCTGTCAGTCCTGGCAGGGGACCGCGCCGGCTGCCCGGCCAGTTCACGCTGCGGGTCCCCGCCCCGCCGGCACGGCTCTGGCCCTGCTCTGGGGCGGGAGAGCAGCCAGCTCCAGTCCCCCCAGGTTCAAGAGCGAGTCCTCGAAAGCGTCAGTGCTAACGCATGGGGCCCTTTGGCCGGGGAATACACCAGCACTGTCTGACAGCAGCGCTGAGGGGGAGCGGCGTGACGGCATGTCCTGCGAGCCCTGTCCGTCCATCGCGGCCTGTGACTTCATCCACCCCTGAGTCATCCCCAGGGCGGGCGGCTCCCCGGCCGCCCAGCACCGCCGACGACCGTCCCGCTGCCAGCAAGAGCATCGTCGGCTTTGCTGGCGGGACGGCCGCCCACCTCCCCATCCCGGCACCACGCGGGAGCCAGGCGGCTTCTCCCCCCGGGAACTCACCGGCATCGCCGCAGGACACATCACCGTGGTCCTGCAGCTGCTCCACTGCCACGTGGGCAACACAACTCCAAAGTCAAAGCTAATTTATTCTGGAATAAAACCCCACGCTCCACACAGAATAATTAGGTTGAGATCACTTTCCTCCCAGCCCAACGCTGAACAGCTTGCCCGAACCGCGAAGCACATGGCGCTAATCCCCGAGCTTCAACCTCGGTGCCCCCCGCTGCAGAACTCGGGGTGTTCACAGCGAGACCCACTCTGAAACACCCTGAAGAGCGACAGCGACAGCCCCCCAGGCGACACATCCGGGCCTCTCCTTACGAGCTCATGCAAATTTATGCTTATTGCTGTACACTAATTATCCAATCTGATCCTTTTACCACGACCCAACCTGTTTTCTCCCCCCCCATCCCCAAAAAATGACACGCTGGGAAGTGATTCCTCTTCCCATCGCCCTCATCAAGGGTTAAGTGGTATTTTCCATACCCCAACACGGAGGATTTTATTTTGGAAAGGAAATTAATCTCAAGAGCCTGAGTATGACCCATAAGGATCCATCAGACCTGCTCCTCCTGCTCACAGGCGTGCTGGGAGCGTGCGCCCCGCTGCGGCACGGGCGGCTGCTCAGTTTTCTGACAAACTGGAAGGAAAATCAGTTGAAGTCCCTGCTCTTGGCAGGAGATTTTTAGCAATAAGTAGCAGCGTTACGAGGAAGCTCCTTTGCCAGGGGACCCTTAGCCAGGGAGCAGTGGGATTCTTATTTTTTAATGGACTTTTAATAAGTAGGCCACAATGATAATCTTGACACCAGAGTAGCTTTATTTCTACGTGTAATTATCTCCACTTCCCTCTCGAGCTCCCCCGCAGCCTCTGAGAGCAAATAAGACCACCACCAACCTCTCTGTGAGAAAAGGGAGCGAGAAAGCAGCGCGGGGCCACTTGAAACGCTCTTTGTATCAGACCTCATCCGCTCCTCTCATCCGGGATCAAAGTCAAACCTCTCCTCGCCTCCTCCAAACCAATCCAAGCTCACTTCTGGCTTTCAACTGTCTGAACCCTCACCAGCAGGAAGATCCGTGCTCGGAGCACGGGCAGCGCTCAGAACGCGGCACCGCATCTGCCAACGCTGCGTCTCCCACCAGCTTCTGGCAGGACCTTTAACACTGCATCCATCCCATCACCTTAAAATCCCACCCTAAACTGATGGATGCTCTTCCCTCTGCGGCATGGACCCGGCCATGCTGCCCCCCAGCCCCTGCTGCCCTGCTGCAGCGCTGGCACACAGGCTCTTCCAGCGCTCCTTCACACGTGGCCTTGCAGGAAACGGATGCAAGTGACGTACTGGGATACTGGAGGTACCGCGGCACAACGCCTGCGGCACAGGACACCCAAGGTCTCTGCTCTGGGCTGGATCAGGTGCAGCAGCTCTTTGAATCATAGAATGGGTCAGGCTGGAAGGGAGCTTATAGATCATCTAGTCCCAACCCCCCGTCATGGGCAGGGACACTTCTCGCTGGACCAGGCTGCTCAAGGCCCCATCCAACCTGACCCTGAACACGCCCAAGGAGGGGGCAGCCACCACTGCCCTGGCCAACCTGTGCCAGGGCCTCACCACCCTCAGAGGGGAAAACATCTTCCTAACATCCAATCTAGATCTAATCCCTTCCAACTTAAAACCATTCCCCCTCATCCTGTCACTCCAGGACCTTCTAAAAAGTCCCTCCCCAGCTTTTCTGTTGCCTCTTGAGGGGCTGGAAGGCCACTGTAAGACCTCCTCAGAGGCTGAACAACCCCAACTCTCTCAGCCTGGCTTCACAGGAGAGATGCTCCAGCCCTCTGATCATCTCCTCCTCTGGACTCATTCCAATATGTCCTTCCTATGTTGAGGACNTCCCAAGGGCCCACTTCAGGTCCCTCTGGATGACATCCCATCCTTTGGTGTGTCAACCACACCGCTCAGCTTGGTGTCACCTGCCAACTTGCCGAGGGTGCACTCAACCTCACTGCCAATGTCACTTATGAAGATATTAAATAACACTGGTCCCAGTACAGACCCCTGAGGGACACCACATGTCACAGGTCTCTATCAGGACATCAAGCCATTGACAACTACTCTCTGTAAGCAACCAACCACTTTCTTGTTCCGCATCTCCCTCCTACTGCCATTGGTGCAGCCAAGCCTTGGCTCTTAAAGGTCCTCTGAAACACCCGCATCCCACCTGAGCATCCAGCTCCTACAAGAAGCATCCACTCCCACCCTCCCCCAGGCTCAGGGATCTGACTCTCTGAAAAGCAGTAAGGCTCTGCCTGAGGTGGGATCCATTCCCTTCAGTGCCCTCAAGGATTTACAAGTATCCCCGTCCCCTACACGGGCCGTCCCGCGGCCAGCGACGCCTCGGATACTTGTCAGAACCAAAGTACAAGCAGCGCCCGCCGAGCGCAGCACAGGCAGGTCCGTGACTGCAGGGAGAGGTGGGGGGATGGAGAGCAGAGAGCTGGATTCCCTCTCTCCCTCCACACTTGTGCCTTGCTCGGCTTAGCATCGAATCCAGAATGAGCTGTGCTAAACGGCTCCACCGCTAACAAGAAACAAATGTGGCCTCATGTTCTAGTTGCTGTGATCTAACAAAACAGACCATGGTAAACACTATAAAAATGTACTGGAGGGAACCACCCTGTGTTTGCTGGGAGAGGGACTGGATAATCTAATAGGGCTTTATCCATCTCTAATGTCTCTGAAAAAAAGAAAGGAAAATTGGGCCCCGTCCATGACGTTCGTCATGTTCCAGCTATTCTGATGTCTTAATGCTGCAGAAATCAAATTGGAGCAGGGCTACCTATCTGCCTCCCAATCAGGATCGAGACCCAAGTGCTGCTTTTTATGGCCATGCAGCGTGAGGAGCTGCTGATGTCAGCGGTGGCACGGGCCAGGCCAGTTTTTCCATCCTTATCCCCATGTTATCTGGAGAGATACTCCCTTTGCGGCCACCTCACTCATGATGTGGATGATTGTTCTCTTCGTGGATCTGGGGATCCACCAGCGGGACCTTCCCTTAGCTGAAAGCATCCACAGGACAAGGTACCTGCCCTAAAGGTCAGTGCTTATCTGGGTACCTTGGTATCGTGGTGTCAGCAGCAACGCTGGCACAGTTGTGTTGAGATTTGTATCTTGGCTGTGGTAACAGCAAGAGTTGATTCTGTCACCTACCCTCAGGCACCTTGAGGTGCCCCAAGTACCTGCCCAGCCCTTAGCCAAAGGGTTAAGGGTCTCCTCTAGCTTCATAGCCAAATCTGCCAGCCCCACGGGGACCTCAGTCGCCCTCAGGCACCTCAGACAGCTTTACACGCCTCTACACGTGCAGCCACCACGAGTTGCTCCCACCCAAGTCCTTCTCCTCCAGTACCTCTGCCCGTAGGAAGAGCCTTGGGAAGTGCCTGCAAGGCAGGAATGCCCCAAGCAGCACACAGTCCATGGGAGCCCCATCCCCATCAGCATACTGGCTGGTCTCCAGAGAGAGAAACAGGCCCCACTCAGTTCTTGCAGAGCCACATGGGCAACCCCACGCTACCCCTGACACACAGCCAGGCCTTCTGCACTCGCTCCATCCCCTTTTTCGAGCATCTTGGGTTTGTTGTTCGCTTTTTAAAAGCTACTGTGACCTTGGCATGGACACAGACAAACACCAACTGCCAGAAAACAGCATGTTCCAAAAAGCTACACAGAGCAAAACCACAGACCCGGCGCAGTCCGCAAGCAGGAGCTCATCCAAGGAGGGGAGAAAAGCAGCTTGTGGGGTGCTCAGAGAAAGCACTGCCCAGAACCTGCCCGCTGTAGCTCCCCATGCAGCCCAAGAGACGCTTCCGTGCGCTCCTCCAGCTCTTACCTGGCTCTTCCCGCGCCGCCGGTAATTCCTTCTCACGAGGTTCTTGTAGTTCTCATTCTTCTTGGTCAGGTAGTAGTAGAGGACACAGTCTGCCACCGTCTGCAATGACACAGGCATGTCAGGGACCAGAGGCTCCCATCCCCTCACCCTAACAGGGCATGGACCTCCAGAAGCAGCGTGCAGGCCCTGCCCTCATCGAGTCTCCTGAAGGTCCTGGCTGCGCCAACACCCCTCTCACAAAGCCCTTTGGAGGAGCTGGAAGAGAGGGACAGCGCACGCTGCCCTGGGGACAGGGCTCGGCTCTCCCCAGGGACAGACCAGGGACTTCTCACAGCCGAGCTGACACGGAGATGGGGTGCAGAGCAGGGAGCACCCGCACTGGGAGCAAAGCAGGGCTGACCCCGGGTGACTGTGACAACTGAAGGCAGAAGGAGAGTCGCCTGTCACCCTGCGTCGGGGCTGTGCACGGCACAACCTGCCACGCGACTGTCAGCTGCGGTTACTTCCAGCCGGTCAGCGCTGGCGTGGGCACACACCCCTGGGTGTACTCAGAAGACAGACAGACGAGGAGCTCAGGGAGATGGTTTAGGAGAGGACAGGGATGGTTGGACTTGATGATCTTAAAGGTTATTTCCAACCCATTCTGTGATTTTATGACTCTCCTGCAGACAGATTGAGATCCTGGTACTCAGGATCCCAACTCCAGTGGTTGGCTCCACAAGCACCACCCTGGGTTGGACACGACAGGGAAATAAGGAGCCATATTGGGGATCCATTCTGCTCTTTGACAGCACAGTGTGCCATGCTGGGAAAAGTCCTTGCCTGATAATTTGCAGATGACACCAAATTGGGTGGGAGTGTGGATCTGCTGGAGGGTAGGAAGGCCCTGCAGAGGGATCTGGACAGGCTGGATGGTTGGGCTGGGGCCAACAATATGACGTTCAACAAGGCCAAATACCGGGTCCTGCACTTTGGTCACAACAACCCCAGGCAACGTCACAGGCTTGGGCAGGAGTGGCTGGAGAGCAGCCTCGTGGAAAGGGACCTGGGGGTGTTGGTTGACAGTCACCTAAACATGAGCCAGCAGTGTGCCCAGGTGGCCAAGAGGGCCAATGGCATCCTGGCTTGTATCAGGAACGGTGTGGCCAGCAGGAGCAGGGAGGTGATAATCCCCCTGTATTCTGCACTGGTGAGGCCTCACCTCGAGTATTGTGTTCAGTTTTGGGCCCCTCACTTCAAGAAGGATGTTGAGGTTCTGGAGCGTGTCCAGAGAAGGGCAACGAGGATGGTGAAGGGTCTGGAGAACAGGCCCTACGAGGAGGCTGAGGGAGCTGGGGAAGGGTCTGGAGAACAGGCCCTACGAGGAGGCTGAGGGAGCTGGGGGTGTTTAGTTTGGAAAAGAGGAGACTGAGGGGAGACCTTATTGCTCTCTACAACTCCCTGAAAGGAGGTTGCAGTGAGGTGGGGGTTGGTCTCTTCTCCCCAGTAACAGGCGACAGAACTCGAGGTAATGGCCTCAAGTTGCGCCAGGGAAAATTTAGGTTGGATATTAGGAAAAACTTCTTTACTGAGAGAGTCCTCAAGCATTGGAACAGGCTGCCCAGGGAGAGGGTTGAGTCCCCATCTCTTGAGGTGTTTAACAGACGGGTGGATGCGGTGCTTGAGGACATGTTCTAAGGGTAGACTTGGTGGCGGTAGGTTAATGGTTGGACTGGAAGATCTTAGGGGTCATTTCCAGCCTTAAAATTCTATGATTCTATGATCTGGGCTGGCACCTAACATGGGTCCAGAGCCACATGGTCACGTACCGGTGGCATGAACCGAAATAATCCCATGGAGCCGTGGCGCCTGGAAGTGCCCAGGAACAAGACGCTGCCGCGTGCTCCCGCGGCTGCTCGGGGGCTGCACTCCTCCCTCCCTCACGCAGGAGTGGAACCGTTTGCAAAAACAGATTGCAACTTTTAACGTGTTAATTGGATCCCTTTCTAATCTAGCCCTGATTATACACACACACGCAAATACAAACCCTTACAGTCATCTGTTCCAAGGGCTAAGATCACTAGTTTTTTATAATGCAATTTAAAAATCTATTAATTCATTACATTGAGCCATACTCTGCGTCTCTCTCCAACAGGATAATGGATGTGTTCTGTATCATAATTACAGCCTGATTTACAAACGAGTACAAATAAAATTAGAAGATATTTTACAGCTTGGAACACAGGCTGGATTGTGAGCATCATCCAAGTCCCATCACTTTCGGCTGTAACAAGTGGGAAAGGCTGAGGAGAGCCTGGGATCTCGTGGGGACAGCAGCGGCACGAGGTTACTGCTGGCTCTTGCTCGCTTGCTGCTTTGGATAGGAAAGTCAAGGTCTTAGAAATCACTTCCCCAGCCTCAGCCATGCAGAATCAGAGAATAATTTGGGCTGAAAGGGAGCTCTGAAGACCACTGCCCTGAGTGACAGCAGAGGGGTTCCCCTGGAGTGAGAGGACACAGCGTGCGTCCCATCTGAGACAGGCAGAGGATGTAACTAACTGCAAGGAGCAGAGAAGCAGCAGCTCTCAAGTGTTTGGTGCTCAGGAGAGTCAGTCACCATCCTGGGCAGGCTCTGTCTGGGACCTGCCCCAGGGCCTGTCCCACAGAAGGTCCTGGCCTTCTCAGAACGGTACCAGGGACTCACTCTTCCTTCTGATCTCTTTTTCAATCTCTCTTCCATCAACCCCATGAATGGTGAAAAGGAAAAGCCCATGAAGCACAACTCTGAGACCTGGGAAAGGGTCCTCCTGAGAGCACACCGCTCCTGCACCCCAAGGGGAGTGAACTGGGACCAGCCTGTGCCGGACAGCCGGGTGCCCACACCCACGGCACAACAGCCTGGCTGGTGTAAAATGCCTCGGGGCGATGCTGGGAAGCAGCTTCCCCCCCTCCCGGCTCAGCAGATCACGGGGTGGGCTGCAACACCCACACGCCAGGCTGGATGCGTTCACACATCTTGCGGCACTGAGCTCCCTGTCTCTCCGCGGCTGAGTCAGTCCCGTGTCTCTGCAGGGAGCCGGGACCGTGCTCAGGGCTCTGAGCCACCGTCACCCACAGGTACCCAGCACCCACTGGGTGCTCCAGCACCGAGGGGAGCCGTGTGATGGAGAAGAAGGTGCTGGGTTACAGCCAGGCTTACCTTCCTATCCAGAAAGGATGCGATCAGGCCAAAGTTCTTTGGATGCTGCATGAACCTGCGGGAGCAAGAGGGAGAGGGTTAATGTGGGTGCTGGCTCTGACCCCTCACAGCTGGAGTGCTGTGCCCTTGTGCCCAGAGCAGTGAGGACAGTTCCCCCAAGGACTTTAGGGTTTGGGAAAATATCCACCCACTCCTCAGCTTTCCAGAAAGACAGGGACTTTAAGTGTGGCTGCCCATCACCCTGTTTGATTGCAGGGTCACCCAAGCCTGTACCAACGGCAGGATGGGCACAGAGGGCAGCTGCACATCTGGCTGAGGCCCCAGGACTCGCCAAGGAAAGGGCGAGTGTATCAGCTCTGCGTGGTGAGGTTTGGGTAGTGGGGGGTGACATGGGGTGGTTTCTGGGGGAAGCTGCTGGAATATTCCACCACGTCTGACAAAGCCAATGCCAGTCAGCTCCAGGACTGACACGCCATGGACCCAGGTTGATTGACACCAGCCATGGCGGCAGCACCTCCAAGGTGAGAGCATTAATGAGGAATTAAAAAACGGCACAAAGGCAACTACAGCCCGAGAGAGGAGTGAGAATATGTGAGAAACAACCCTGCACACACCATGGTCACTGAAGGAGGGGAAGGAGGGGCACCAGGCACTGGAGGAGAGATTTTCCTCCACCCCATGAAGAAGACCATGGTGAGGCAGGCTGACACCCTGCAGCCATGGAGGAGGAGGATGATGAGCAGAGACCTGCCTGCAGCCTCTAGAGGACCTCATGATGGATGCCTGAAGGAGGCTGTAACCCCATGGAGGACCCAGGTCAGGGAAGTCTGTTCCCAACAGACATGGAGGGGGACCCATGCTGGGGCAGGGGCAGTGTGAGGAGAAAGGAGCAGCAGAGACAACGTGTGATGGACTGACCGCAGCTCCCATCCCTCCATGCCACTGGGAGGGGAGGGAGAGAACTGGGGAGTGAAGTTCAGCCTGGTGAGAAGGGAGGGGTGAGGGGAGATGTTATAAGAGTTGGTTTTGTTTTTCATAATCCCACTCAGATCTGACTGGTGATAAATCAGTTCCGATTTGCCCATGACAGCAATCGCTGAGTGATCTCTCCCTGCCCTCATCTCACAACATGAGGCTCATTGTGGGTCATTTCCCCTCCCCTACCCAGCTGAGGAGGGGAGGTGACAGGGTGGCTTTAGGGTGCACCTGGCCTCTATCCCAGGCCGACCCACCACAGCCAGGAATGGCCATCAGTGGCCGAGCACAAGTGCCCAGAGCACGGCCAGGGGTGCCCTGACACTGAGCAGGACCCCAAGCCCGCTTGGGCTGTGAGGGGGGGTTGCAAAGGACTGGGAGGGAAACCCAAGCTGCAGGAAGAAGTGCAGAGCTGCCTAGATGCTGAAGACATCCTTGGTGGCATGGTGGCTCTGTGGGCCACTGCCACCCACCCAGCAAGTGGAGGAGCTGTCGGCAGGCTGGGGCTCATCGCAGCGGGGAGGAAGCTGCCCTGGGGCGCAGAGATGTCTCCTCCAGCAAATCCCTTTGCCAAGCAGGTGGGTAGCACTGAAGGCCAGCAAGGGCTGAGGAGCTCCCACTTGCAGGAGGACAGTTAACTGGTGTCCTGCCAAAGCTCAGGAAGCCCAGAAAGCATCCACCACGAGGTTTGTGCCAGGGCTGGAGCGCAGCACCGGCTTAGGCAAAGAGGTTGCCATCAGCACATGCTGTGCCCTGGGGAGTTGAGTGGCCAGGACCAGCCCTGCTTGGTGGCTCCAGGAGCTGATGGCTCTGTGCCCTGGGGAAATGGTCTGGAGACAAGAGGTGAGCGAGCTGAGGTGTGTGTGCAACACAGGCAGGACACAGTGAGCAGCTTGGTGTCTCCTGATATGAGTTTGGACCTGGAGCTTGTTGGCCCTGCCATACCCAGCTCTCTTCTCCGAGAGCCCCAGCCATCAGGACTGACCAGAAGGTTGCACCAGGTTTTCATGGCCTCAAGAAGCTCTGGGTCACAATCAGGGATGACACAACTTTACTTCACCTTAACTACACAGGCCAGAAGCTGCAGCACACCAGGCAGCTCAGCTACCTGCACATCTGGATTGGGGAGAGAGCGGGGGCAGGGACTCCCTCAGCCCTCCTCACCGCTCCTAAGCACCAATCACTTAAAATGAGCTTTGCCAGAGCCCTGAAATCCTGCTGTACTTATGCCTGGGGCTCTGCATCACCCATGGTGATGACACAGAAACCACCGTGCACAGCAGGATGCATGAGCTGGGTGTGGATTGCTCCAGCCCCATTAGCCAGGCACAGCCCCACCATTAAAGACCAAGTAATGAGCCTCTGCGTCATTTGCGGGCAAGCCCTGCTGTTTGGAGTGTCACATTTTAAGGCTAATTAGCAAT
Source organism: Heliornis fulica (assembly GCA_013399135.1). Taxonomy (NCBI): domain Eukaryota; kingdom Metazoa; phylum Chordata; class Aves; order Gruiformes; family Heliornithidae; genus Heliornis; species Heliornis fulica. The sequence goes on from VXBZ01006706.1 coordinate 88,878, forward strand.
GAGGATTCTCCTCTACAAAAGCCTTGGAGCTGGTTTGCTTGTTTTTGTTCTTTTTCTGTCCATCTTGGCAATTAGTTATTTCAGCTGCAAACAGGAGTTGTCACGAGTAGGGACAGGAGAAGAGATTCAGGACACGGAGAAGCTTCCAGCATGGCTGGCCCTGGGCCTGCTGGTAAGCCATGGAGCTGCTGTAGCATGGTCTGTAGGCCAGACTAAAGCAGTGCTGCTGCAAGGGCTGAGGTGGCTCTGGTACAACACCACATCCCTGTGTCCCTCGAGTCCAGAGCAGCGAGCGCTGGCAGAGCTCCTTCTGTCGGAGGTCAAATACCAGCTCTGTTTTCACAGGCACATGGGGCACCAGGGATGTTCCAGTCCTCTGCCATGCCTGGGCTAGGAGATGCAGGAGATGGGAGTCTGAGCTGGGACCCCCAGCTTGGCTGGCAGCAGGGTGGTACCCAGGGATAAGTAACCCCCAAAGTGATCCCAGGTGATAAAGCGAAACCATTCCCAGGCGCTGCCTGCAAACAGGAGGAAGCACCACAGGCAGTTTGCAGGTGTCAGATGTGGGAATACACCCATGGAAACAGCACAGTGGCAAATCCTGCAGACAGCAGGACAGAGCTGAGGGACAGACACTGTCTGGAAGCTGCAGCCCAAGGGGGTCTACACAGGGGCCGGATGCCCTAAGAAACCCCCTAGACAGCATGTAAATCCAAAACCATACCAGCACTGGGTTCCACTGGTGCTGCCCTTAAACTGGCTGACACAATGGGGGATGCAGAAGCAGAAAACCTTCTGGTGGCTCACCCTGTCACTCACAGCAGCTTCCCACACGTCTGGGGACAGGCACACGCTCCGACCATCCAGAGGCACGAGGCTTCTGTGCCCACACCCAAGGGAACACAGCAACCAGGGCTGCATCCCTGGTCATGTCTACCCCTCCCAAGGGGCTACACAGAGAGAGGTGGGGGTGGGCTGCACTCACTTTTCCCGGAAGGTCTCCTTCTCCTGCTCGCTCCACATGTTCATCACCTGCCGGTCCTTGTAGACCTTCATGGGGTCATCCATGAGGCCGTTCATGTTGATGAACTTGATGCGCTGCTGGTCAGCATCATAGAGCATGGGCGGGATGACGGCGAGCTGGCGCATCTGCTTCTCCAGGTTCTGTGGGGAAAGCAGAGGGAACAGTTGGTCAGCACCACGGGCCCGCGGGGAGCGCAGAGGACAGATGTTCAGGAGGAAAGGACGGGTGGAGGAGCAGGAGAACTCCAAAGCAAGCACTAGGCAGCTTTATTGCTAAAGTAATTGTAAATTAAACGCTGAAAGAGGCTATTGCTGTCAGCCAGGAAACAATTAATCTTTCATTTTGAAAGAAAAGGCTTTAAAATACTGCATGGAAACATCTGACTTAAGCAAAACAGCTCCTGAGCATGATGAAAACGAGCGAGAGCAGTGGTGGCACAGGGGATGCAAACCCCTTCCCTGAGGTCAAGCCCGTGGCCACGTGGAGGCTCATCCCCCAGCCCAAACTGCGTGGGAAGCGGGTCAGCTCCACAAAGCCTTCTGACAGGGTGGGCAGAGGGACACGGCGTGTCTCTCCCCACGGAAAAGCAAAGACACATCCAGGAGATTTCACATGTCACTGTAACGGGCCGTCATTCTTCCCTCCTACCCAACCTCCTGGGACACAACCTGGCTCCTTGACTCCATCCTATTCAGTGCAAAGTTCATCCAGAGCTCTGGCTGCAAGCCAGGACAGGACAGACTGAGAACACTGTTTTCCACAACCAGAGTGGTGATGCGATGCCATCCCCTGCCTGAACACCACACTGCCTTCAGCTGAGCTGCTGGGGGTCCCTGGGCACAGGTCTGCACCGCAGGGATGGAGGATGCTCTCTGCCTACCCTCTCGTTTGCCAGCAGCGCTGTCACCCTGAGTCCTCCCTGGGACAGCACCAGTCAGACACCAGTTCCAGCCCTTGACCCCTCTCAAGGTCAGGTCTCAGGTGCTTTTGTTTCAATTTACAGACAGACACTGGGTCCTGGGAGAATCATAACGTCCAGTCCTTCAGCCAGTGGCCGAGCCAGGCCTGCCCAGCACCACTCTGCTACTCTGCTGCGCCTGATGACCCATCTCCTCCTCCTGAACACATCTGTCTGCATGGACATGGATGGCTCGACTCTCTTCATCACGTTCCTCATCCTCATTATGATGCCTCCCTTTCAGCATCCACCTGCTTCACTTACCCCAGGGGTATCACCTTGTTGTGGGGGTCAGGGACAGCTTACAGCCAGAGCATCGACCCTGACAGCCACAGACTACCCCACCCAAAAGAGAAGGCCCCTGTGCAGGCAGGCAGGGGACTGGCAGCAGCACTGCCTGCAGCTAAGAGCATGGGGCTTCTCCCTTCACCTAGGGTGCTGAGCCCTGCAGAAACACCCGCCAGTGGGCAGCCAGACCTCACTCCTCTATCCAGCAGCGTGTCAGGGCAGAGAGCTGGCCCCCCCCACCAACGATGCTCTCCAGGTCTCACCTCCCTGCTCCTGCCAACCCTGTGGGAAGAGCTGGAAGCTCTTAAAGCCTCCTCTGAGACAGGCAGAGCAGTGTTCGGGGCTCAGCAGAAAGCGATCAGGGTGGAGTTGACTCCACTCACTGTGCAGGAGGTCAGATGCAATCCCCTAACGCTCCCCTCGGCCACGACCTCTGCAGAGCTGGGAAATCTCCCTCCCTGCTTTCAAGACCCACGTCCTCCAGGTCATCTCCTTAAGCAGCTAACAGCAAACTGCCTGGGACCTGGGGCAAGGAGCGAGCCGTGGAGCAGAGGCAGCAAACATCTCAGCCATTGCCGGGCGAGGGCTGCTCTCCCCTCCCAACCGTGATCCATTCACTGCAGCTCCCCTCCGTGCCAAGAGAGAGGAACCCTTGTGAAACCAGATCCAAACGAAGCCAAGGTCACGGGGATGTTTCAAGATGAATGGAGCGTTCCCAGAAGACGTGGGCCAACTGGCTCCCGTACAAACCATTCATTCCATAGGATTCCCCCGTGTCAAGCAGCGCAGCCCAATCGAAGCAAATCGGAACGGAAAAACCCCTCCCTGCAGCCAAGGCACTGGCTCCCTCTCCAGTTTGAACCCCCAAGTCAGGAGGTGCTGGTGGGATGTTCCCCAGTCTGGGCAGCACGGATGGAAACGTGTCACTGGGTAGGACACACACACCTCACTTTGGATCCTGTCCAGAAAGTGCACTGGGCATCGTGGCAACCTCCCCAACCTCAGTGGGGCTTGATGTTAGTGGGATTTGGTATTGGAATTCACCGTGGGAGTGGGTAGTACTCTCCTGACTTCTTTGGAAAAGAGCAAAGTGAGGGGTGAAAAGGAGGAGAAGGGACACCCCGGTCTCACCTCTTGTTCTGAGAGCCCGTCGATGATTTCCGACACCTCGTGCTCGCTGCGTGCAGCCGACATGGAGAGCCCACCGCTGCCCCTCTGTCCTACCCTGCTGGGAAAGGGCAGCAAAACACTCCAGACACCGGTGCTCCACTTTGTAAACCACATTCATGACAATGGCTGGCCCTGTTGATCTCCCTGATGGCCACATCCCAATACCTCACCCAAGCCATCCCACCCCACCCCACAGGATTCACGGAACGTGAGGAGTTGGAAGGGACCTTGGAAGATCATCCAGTCCAACCCCCTGCCTGAGCAGGGTCACCTCAATTGAACCACACAGGAATGTGTCCAGATTGGTCTTGAATGTCTCCAGAGAAGGAGACTCCACAACCTCTCTGGGCAGCCTGTCCCAGGGCTCTATCATCCTCACAGAGAAAAACTTTATCCTTACATTCCCATGGAACCTCCTCTGCTCCAGCTTGGACCCACTGCCCCTTGTCCTACAGTGCCCACTGCAGCCCAGTGGGCTCCAACAGCACTTGCTCCTGCCTGGACAGCATCACCCCCTTCATCACCCAGGTTCAGGGCTCACAGGTTGAGAGCCTGAACCAACCCTCCTTACCTGTGCCAACAGCCCCCTGGTTCACCTCAACAGAAGGACATTTCATACCCAACCATCCTCCCCGTCATCCCCTGCTCATCACAACGAGGCAATGGCACAAAGCCATCAGCACCGAGCTGTCAGCACCGTGCCACCGCATCTGCTCCCCAAATGCTGCAGGAACTTCGAAATCAAAACCACCCACTGACATTCCACCCCCCCACCCAGTATCCCCAAACACAACAGCCACACATCCCAAGGAATTAAAACTTTTCTAATTAAGCACATAAAAGCTTAAAACATTTCTCAGTACCATTTCTCCCCTTCTCTTTAGGATCAATTCAAAGCATCGATTAGGAGGTCTGGACCCATGCCAGCTGTTCATGGGGCACAAGGACAGACTGCTGACCCAAGGGTTTGGGTTCTGCACACATCAAATGTCCCTGGGGCAAGACCCTGGGGCTGAAATGGGGTGGGGGAGTTTTTAACAAGAAGGGTGAGGTCACAGAATCATGTCTCCTTCTGGTAGGACCTCAATTACAGTTCCAATGAGGAGCAGAAAACGGACAGGGGATGGAAAGGACAGAGGACATCCCTTTGGTGAGACACTCTGCTCCTTTCCTATCATCTGTGGTCATTCCCATAACCTCTTCAGACCCTTCTTCTTCCAGCTCATGCTCCAATCAAAGCATGTGTGTGTATTAAGTCATCAACACAACCAAATCCATCTGCAAGTCCCGTGCATCCTCATTTAAGCCCACCAGTAAGGCACCAGTTAGCACTGTCCCAGCTCCAATGAGGCCAGCCAGGAGACCAGCAGCACAGGCAGAATGGACAATCATACCCCTGGCATTTCCAAACTGGCATTTTCCCTTCTCTCCTGACTCTGGGCTGAGCCACCCTGGGGAAACAAAGCAGCAAATTTGCTTCTTTGCTGGCTTCTGCCTTCAACTGGAAGGGGAGAAAGAGGACTGAAACCCACGCCAGCCCCCACCTCCCACAAACAAATCCCACACCCATCCCCAAAGAAAAGAGAAAGGCTGTCTGATACCAGCTCAGCCCCTTCCTACCGCTTCTCCTCTAACCTCTGCATGCGCTCTTGCAGTTCCCGCTGCTTCCGGATCTCCGGGAATTGCTTCTCATAGTACTCCCGCACTTTGCTCTCCTTGGCACGGCGCCGGGGGTTATTCTCAATGCGCTCCACTTTTTTTTCCCAGGCCTCCATCAGCTGGTCATAGCGCTGGCAAAACTTCTGTTCCTGAAAGGGCAGAGGGAGAGGAGCAGCTCAGAGACGTGCCCCGGAAGGGCAGCTCCTCCAGGCCTGTCCCTCGATGGCGGCTTTGCCTGAAGGATGAGTCATGGAGCTTCAAGAATGGGGTTTATTAGGACAGGGACATGCTCCAGGGTCTGGGGCCTACCCAAGGGTAAATTCTCAACACAGGCCATCAGGTATCCTGAGGCTTTTGCCTTCTGGCCCAGCGTGGCTCTGGCCACTCACCACACCTGCCTGAGCATCCTCCAGGGCCCTGGGGGCTTGGTTCAACAGCCAGACTCCAGTTCTGGGGAAAACTCCAGTATCCACAGAGTCACACAGCCTGGTCTGGGTTGGAAGGGACCTTGAGAATCATTGAGTTCCAACCCCACTGCCACAGGCAGGGCCACCAAC
>VXBZ01006706.1:94543-112053 GCA_013399135.1 Heliornis fulica
GATTCCCCTCCTGTCCGTACACTCCCTTGAAGTCCTGGGGGGCTGCAGTGAGGTCCCCCCGCAGCCTTCTCTTCTCCAGGCTGACCCAGCCCAGCTCCCTCAGCCTGTCCTCACAGGGGAGGTGCTCCAGCCCCTGAGCATTGTCATGGCCTCCTCTGAACTCTCTCACACGTCATCTGCCTGAGGCCACCAAGCAAGAGGGACTGAAACATGGCTTTGGGAGGGGACACAGGAGGGCAGGAGAGTGGGTCCCCGCTGTGTGAGCAGGGTGTGCAGAGCTGAGGTGCTGGCAGCCAGACAACCCTTCCCACCTGCCCCAGTGCTCACAGCTCCGTGCCAGCAGTGCCAGTGGGACTGGGGCCACAGGACAGCTCTGCACATGGAGCCTGGCTCCCTGGAACCAGAGCCAGGCTCACCACCCCTCCCTGAGGCCATACAGCACAGTGGCCTGGCTGCACCACGATGTCCCCAGCTACGCTGCTGTCCTGGAAAGCCAAAGTGGTTTTTTCCAGGCGCTGCTCCTCCTTTTTGGCCCAAGAGTGAGACAAGCACATCCCCACCAGCAGCAAACCCAGATGTGCCAGCAGGATCCATGCCACATCCCCCAGGTGACACCCTCACAGCACACACACCCACACAGGTCCAGCACCGCGCTTCTCCCTGAGATTTATGGGACCAGCCCAGCAATCACAACACTAAAATAACATCTGAAACACAAATGAGCCCTCCCTCCCCCACCCTCTGAATTGCTCCCCCCTTGGCCACTGTCTTGCTGGAGAACATCCACAGACAGGAGAGGTCCACGCCAAGGAGACGCCTGTCCATGTCCCCGACGGCTGCGGGGTGACGGCTGATGGCGCCCAGCCTCACGTGAAAGCAGCTGGGAGACCAGAGGGGGTTTTAAGGTTTCATTCTGAGTGAAACAAACGCCTTCTAGGCCCCAGATCAGGAAGTGAAAGCAGATGTTGCTTTGCAAAATAATCAATGGCAAACCCCAGGTCGCCTCCCGGCCGCCATGCTGCTTTCCAGAAGGGGCAGCTCGGCCCCGGCACGCTTGGCACCGCGCTTGGCACCGCAGCGGGGACGGGGAACCCAGACTTCAAAGAAATAAACTCATCTCATGCCATCACTGCCCCATGACCCAGCAAGAGGGAACTCCAAGGCTACAGGACTTCCCAGATGTGCTCTGCTCTCAACTCGCTCGCTCTTGGCCACCGAAACAAGAAAATAAAATAGGGAGGGGTTAAAAAAAAAAATCCCAAAGTGATGGAAACAACTCGAGGTCAAGAGGCATCTGGGTTACCCTAAACCAAGAGGGTTGGCCATGCCCTGGATCCCAAGCACTGGCAGCTCCTTGGCTGGTGCCAGGGACTCCCAGCGACCCATGGCCAGTATCACCGCTGATCCTGGCACGTGGGTGTGGATCAGCCATCCCAGACCTGGCAACACACCCTGTGATCCCCGTGGCTTTTTGGAGGCAGCAACATGGGGCAAACAAAGCACCTCAAACCCCGCAGCTGATGCAGACTGACACTCGTCCCTGCAAAGAAATGAATTCCCATTTGCACACCCGGAGCCAGAGGCGTTCCTGCCCCACACAGAGGCAGAGGAGATGTTGGGGTTTTGGCAGGAGCTAAAGGAAACAGCCACAAGATGAAAGGGAGGAATGAGAACAAAAATAAAGATGCCCTAAAAGCCACCAAGGGGAATCTCGTGCTGCGGGCGAGGAGCTCAACAAGCCGCTGCAGCTTGGAGAAATCACTGCTGTGTCTTCACCCCTCGCAAAGTGATGCTATCAACCCCCTGAAAATGAGTGCTCCCACCCCCCCAACAAATCCACCACATCCTCCAGCCTTCAGAGCACTGCATGGGAAAATGCTAAAAATACCCCACAAAGTTTATCGAGCCTCAGCGCCGGGATGCAGCCGGTGCCCTGCGCTCCAATGCCAGCCCCTGGCACGGGCAGGGGGCAGCCCAGTGTGAGGGCTGCTGGGAAGCTTTGAGGCTGTGTCAGGTTCTTCACTCCCCATGGGAATGAGCCAGCACTATGTCCCACATTGCTGCCACCCTGGCAGAGCCACCTGGCACAGCTGCCAGGCCATTTCATAGCCAGCGCGGCTCCTCTTTCATCCAGTCTTGGGGACAACTGGATGAAAGCTTTATCCAGAATTCCTCTCTCAGGGAACCAGTACCTGCAGGTGGATAAAACACCATCACCATGGTGGTGCTGATGCCCTCAGCAGCTCACAGCCTGGCAGCGGGGCGGCAGTCCCTGCTCACGCAGCTCAGCCCTCCGGAGCACAGCCTCCTTACAGACTGAGCCCTTCCCACTTGGATCTGCTTTCTGAAAGCCTCTTCCCACCACGGAGCAGAGAGATCCTTCCTTCCACGAGAGCATCCAACCCCACCACAGCTGGGCTGGTCTGCAGCATCCCCATCTGGTGCTTTTTGGTCCGGCTGGGATCCACGTTCCCCGCAATTCTCTGCCATCCATCAAACCCCAAGATCACAGGCACCTCGCAGCACCGTGCGCTCCCCCGATCCTCCCCGCTCCATCACCAGGAGAAGCTCCTGGGCAGGCACCTCAGGATCAGAAGCATCTATTCCATCTTCAAGCATCCTCTGAGCAGCCTTAAGCGAGCGTGTTCATTCCTGAGCAACCATCTGCGCCGGCTTTTAGCATCGGTGCTTCCTCTGCTCCCCTTCCCGGCTGGGCTCAGCAGCCCATCAGCCTCTCAATCACACAAGTAAGTGATGCTGAGCCAAATCGGACCTGACATGCGTAGCTAAAAACGGATGAATAGTAACGCTGCCGTAGCAGCTGAAGGCAGTTTGGAGGCTGTGCCAAGCCTGAGCCCTCCCGCAGCCCACGCTCGCGCAGCTCCGGGGAACGGAGCAGCTCTTCGCAGGGGTGGGGAAGAGCGAAGGTGACAGGAGGAACCAAGTCCAAATCCTATGCAAGACCCACGGTTTTGTTTCTGTTGCTGATGGAGATAAACCTCTTACAGCGAAATCAGCTCCCTTTACCCTTCTCTCTCTTTTACCTCACTCTTCTGAGGGTAATTAAACATCTTCTGCTGTGCTGATCCCGGCAGAGGCAGCAGGCAGCCCTGCAGATCCTTTGGTGGGGTTCTCAGGGCTGGACCCTGCAGGGACCAAGCCCTGACCCCTGCTCCAGCCAGCCCTGGGCAGCAACAATACCCCAGAAAGTAAGAGCCAGGAACATTGGCACATAGATGGGGCTTTGCTAAAAATAGGGTCTTCTACAAAACAGGCAGAAAAGCAGCTAAGTGCACCCATTCTGCAAACAGCATCAGCAAATGTATTCGCTGTGCAAATTCAGCAACCGTATGCTGCCTATTCTGTAGAATAGGCAAAATGCTTCCCTAAACTGAAAAATCCCCTTTCAAGGACACTGAATAAACTGGCTGGCAGAAAATTCACCTATTTTGCATGCCAGGCAACTTCACCACAAGCCGTATTTTAGGAACCGTCCTCTTGCCACTAACCAAACCTTTTCCCCCGGCTCCTCATTCCTCATGACAGAGAGACCCACTCCAGATTCAGTGCCATAACTGGCTGTTTCCACCAGAAAGCAGCTCCTGGGCACTTCCCTTCTGGTTTCTATAAACCCATGTGATGCTTTGCAATCCCTTTTTAGAGGAAGGGAATATTGATCCGCTTCCCACAAGTGCAGAAGTTCTCAGCCACAGCAGGAGAGGTGCCCCCAGCCACGTCGCACCGAAGGTGTCAATTCCTGGAGACCCTCGCTAGAAACCTGGAAGAAGTTTTATCGTGGAAAAGACTAAACAAACAGGTAGATGGACACAAATGTGAGACACAACCATCCCTCTGGGTGAAAGATCTGTGGCTTTTGGAAGACTGCTAAAAAATGGGGAGGGGGAGGATGGGACAACACGAAGCACAGGATAGAAAAACCATGCTTTTATTCACTGTAAATAGGAAAATATTTGATCACTGGCTCAGATATGTCTGTATGGAAAGCTACTTTCAAAGCTAGAGCCTTCAAGCCACTTCCAGGCTCATTACTTTGAATTTTTCCAAGGATTCCTCCCTGCTGGAGCACTTCTGTCCAAAACCAGCAGCAAGGCACTGCAAGAACCTGCACCACTGGGAACCTCAGGCTCTGACGTTGACATCTGAGCCTGCCCCAGAACAGAGACAGGAGTTGGGAAGTGGATTTTACAACTTCCACATAACACATGAAGCCCCACGTTCATGAACTGAATCACCCCTCACAAAAAGACACTGCAAAATCCACCTTCCCAGTGGGGGCCATTGGTTGCTTCGGACATTTCCCCTTCTGTGCTGGTTTTGGCTCGCAGGTCCCACTGGTGACTACCGCAGGCAGCCACCAGCACTGAAAACACATAACTTCTGTAAATCCCACTTGAACTTTCTGTATTTACTTGGGACTTGCAACAAATGCCTTTAAGTCTCATAATAAACCCTACCCTCCCCCTTACCTAACCCATGAACCGTCTCCTCGAAGGACACCAGGACCATCTCACAGGCAAAGCTGCCTAGAAATGAACTGGTCAGGGCTTGACTTTTAGTTTTAAACCACAAATTCCTAGAGCACCACTCTGTGGTCAGCTGCAAGGTCAGATGAGTCTTCAGACCATTTAATCAGAAGCAGAGTCAACCTTTTTCACACCTCTCTTAGGGTTCATTTCCTCCTAAAACAGATCTTTCAGCTGAGAACAGGCTCTCCTGAGATCAACCAAGGGCACTGCAGTGACGAAGCCAAGCCAAGGGGGTACTTGTGGAGGGTGGTGCTGCCTGCAGCAGGACTGAGGATTTCTCCTTTACATCCAAGTGATTTCAAGCTTAAGAGATGCCAAGACAACACAACAGGCAAAGCCCTGAGCACCAGCCCTTCTCCACTGGCAGACATCCTTTTCTTGCCCACGTAATAAATGACTTTTATAGATATAAAACATGGCAAACTGCAAGGAATCACTTACCCACTGTTTGCGAGCATGGTTTCTCCTCTTAAAGTACAGAATCAACTTTTTCCGCATTGCCTGGTTTCTGTAAGGGAAAAACAAACCACACCAGATGAGACCCAATTAACGAGGCAGCTAAAATCCAAAGCCTGGCTCTCCCCACCCCCACAGGAGTTCACAGCGCAATTTCCACCTTAACTCGGGCTTGCAGCGAATGCAGAGCAGCAGATGTGTTATCTGGGGACCTCGTGCCAGCTTTAGCCAGAGTGACAAACCCTCTGACAGAAGGAATGTCACCAGCATCTGTTGGTAAAACCAGGACTAAGGTTGAGAACTAAATGAATGAACTCCCAATTCTGCCAACGTTTACCATGTGCTCAGCACCGGACAGGGGCAGATGTTCAGCTCTGGATTTCCCAATGGGTCAGGCTGTGTCTTGGTTATTTTAACCTAACAGGGTTCTAAGAGTTGGAGGTGGGGAGGTTTCAGGCAAAGTTCTACATCCCTCAAGCCACCCAGAGCCACACTAGTCTCCAAGGCCAGCAGTGGGAGATGTCAACACACACACACACATGCTCCCAAGGGATTATTCCCCCCCAGGCTCTGAGAGGCTGATAAGGGGTCAGGATTGCAGCAGGGCTTGTAGCACATATCTCCCAACCTCTTGCTTTCTTGGAGCTGTGCCTAACAAAGCTGCAAACAAACCCACCAGGAAAGCTCAGCCACTTGCAGAATTGGGACCTCAAGAGAGAAACTAGTCACTGCAACCACAACCAGCCCAGTATCTGCCTCAACACCCTCCCTGTTCCTTCTTTCTACTTTCCAAAGACAGCATGAACTAACGGCTCACAGTGAAGCAGCACCAAAGCAGAAAGGGGCTGGGAAGGCTGCCCGAGCTCCCAGAGCCCACACGCACCCGAGAGCCGCGCTCCCACCACGGGTCCCGTTACTGGGATTCACAGCAACGAGATGTCTAAGGAGAAGGTAGAGACCAGGGGCAAAGGAGTTTCCTTAAGTCTTTGATCTCGATTAAAGGCAGAGCTGCAGCGTGTAATTACTGATCAGGAGCTTAACAGTCTCATGGAGGCATTTCTGTAGGATTTAGGAGGATGAAAAGACATCCTTGCTGCTTCCTCATTTCCCTCCCTGCCTGGCCAGTGGGGAGGGGAGAAACACTCTCCTCCCCTGAAACCCCTACACCTCAGCAGGAGCCAAAGAGACCTGCTGCTAAGGGGCAGAGGGTCCTGGCTGAATTTGGAGAACATCATGGAAAATATCAAAACCTTTCCCTTTTAAAGCCCTCTTCTCGCTACACCACTAAACCACACACCAGTACATACTGGGAACGACACTGATCCCACAGCAAGTGCTGCCCAGGGGACCCCAGATGCCCCCAAGCCCACCACTAAGGCCGTGCATCCACTCACAGTGTGCTGGGACATCCTTGCCTGCTGCACACAGGGACCCCGGGCAGGGCCTGGGGGCACCGCTGTAAAACAGGCATCCAATAATTAACATTATTTATTCCTCACATTTGGGGTCTTCAACCACCAGCACCTCCAAATCCAAGCATGACTGCTAGAGGAAAGGCAGTGGGATTTGGGACAGAGAGGATTTCTTCTCCAGCACAGCACAGACACACTCAGCTCTGCAGACTCTGCAGTTTATTGAGGAGAAAACATTTGATTCTCCATCCTCATAGTACACTCAGGGCTGACTGAGCCCTGGGACAAGCTGCCTGGAGGCTGTGGAGTCTCCTTCCCTGGAGACATTCAAAACCTGCCTGGGGTGGCGGTGGCTAGATGATCTCCTGGTCTCCAACCCCAGCTGTTCTGAGATTCAGGTCTGGTAGCTTGTGTTTGGCCCTCTAAATCAGCTACTGGCAGTGTGGGATGCAGGTGGAGTCCCTGACCCCTGCCCGTGCTGTGCTACATCTTCGTTCCCTTGGCTTTGCCCTCAACACTTTGCTGCAAAAACAGACCTTGACTGCCAAGGCAGCACTAGCAGCAACCCTCATAAATCCTCCCAGGAGTGGAAAACACCAGCTACAGGCTGGGAACAGACTCCAGTATCCCCAGTTCAGGCCACACAGCCCCAGATGCCCGTGCACTCCCCGTTCCACCACCAGCAGAAGGCACAGCCAAGCGATGGGGCTGAAGGCTCCTGCAGAGCAGACACTTGAGTCCACAAAGGATTTCTGAGCAAGGGCTTGAATATCAAGCCTCAGCCTTTTATTCTGCTTCAGAAATCAAAGTGGCAATGATTCTTGGGAGGGGGAGGGATGTAGTAAATCCATGCACAGGGCACTTTCTGCCTTTGCTCCTTTTTGATGGCACGTTCACAAAGCACCCGCTGTTGTTCTGGGCTGCACAAAGACCAGAGGCCGCCTCATCAGATGTATTAATAAACATTGCAGCCAAAGGCTTCTCCCTGCCACTCTCTGGTTTGTGTGTGGAGCCCCACAGAGGGCTGAAGGATACTGGCTGAGCTACACCTCACCACTCCCCTCTCTGCAAACAGCATTCACTTGCCTTTAAAAATGAGGGAAACTGAGGCACGGCAGTGCAGCGATGTCTGCTCACTTGTGCAGAGAGGGGGCCATGAGAAATGAGGAGCAGGGCTGTGCTGAATGCTCCAGGGCATCCATCTCTGGACCTGATGGTGGGGTCGGTCCAGTGATGTCCAGCACCCCTGTGCCAGCCCTGCAGAGCTCCTCTGCCCACCCACAGACTCTCCACCCAGGACCAGTTCCCGACGTGGTCCCGCACGAACAAGCTCTGACAGGAGACTGTGACCAAAACATCCCCACTGTTTAATCCAATTCTGACAGAAGCACTAATACTGGGAAATGCTGTGGTGCTTCCAGTGATGATCATGTGGGGGACAGCCCCAGCAATGGGTCACTGATTGTCCCTCGGAGCCAGCACAGCTACATCAACCCCCACCCTCCCCACGCCAGCCCAGGCAATTTCCAGGAGCAACACAGGACTCTGACCCGCTGTGCTGCTGGATCTGCTGCACAAGTTTATCTGGCAACAGGAGAGTAAATCAAGAAAATTAGCAGCTCTTACGCAGCTGATGGGTTGCCTTGAGTTTTGCATCACAGCTGACCTTGAAAGTGCTAATACAGGCAAAGCCTTAATGGCTCTGCAGCTGCAAAAATCAGGGATGCCTTGAAAGGCGGCGTGTGTTTACCACCACCAAGGCTGAAGTAATCAAAGAGTGAAAGGATTAAAAACAACAACAAAACCCCATCGTGCCCTGAATGGTTTTGTCACCTTTTCATGTTTTGTTTCCTTTGCTTAAGGTCAACCTTTCAGAGGTTAATACAATCGTGGTAAATATAAATAGTCTGCCCAGTTTGTCTTGCTACACGTACCGCTGTTACTTGGAAACCGTTGGCAGAGAGGTTAATTCGGGCCATGTGCCTCAAGCACCCGCTGTGCTCACTGGGCAAACTGGGGAGCCCAGTAGAACGGCTGCAGGAGATGAGGGCTGTGTGCTGGGAGTCTCGCAGGGCAATAACCGGCGAGGAGCAGCGCACGGGAGAGGCGTCTCCTGCAACGGCACAAGCCGCCTCCGTCCTCCCGGGCAAGATGAATCCTTGCAGCTCCCTGCCCGGGTTTGTAGGGCGTGAGAAAGGTGTTGGGGATGGAGACCTGAGCGTGGAGGCTCCACGGGTGAAGAAATCAGGCAGCATTCAGGCAGAGGCTCCTTAGATAAAGCAACAGTGACTCTTGTGGGCAGTTTTCAGTATTGCTGGCCTGGCACATGGTGCACGGCGCCGGGTTGGGAGGATACACGAGTTCCCTGCCCAGCCCTCGGCTGTGTCGAGCTGCTGCTGCTAAAGGGCAGGCTGGGATGGACCACTGAGCCCATCCAGCTCCTGGGAGCTGGTGTTCAGGGGCTGCCAGATGGCACATCCCCACCCCTGAGGTCAATAATTCATGTAATCGCTGCTGGAGCTCAGCCACATTTCTGCTCTCCCCGCAGCCGCGGGCTCCACAGCTCCCTGATGCACTAAGACCTTCCTTTCTGGTGGGCTCTCAGCTTCATGGAGCAGCCCCCCCCAGCACTGGCTGCAAGGACAAGGTCAGCACACATTTCCCACCCCCCAACTTCAGCACAGCCCCAGGCTAACACATTCATCTGAAGGCAGCTGAGGACACCACATCCAGTTACCTTCTCCATGCCAAAAGCTATTCCAGCTGTTTAGCCACCAGAGGAGCTTGTCCTGCACCTTCCCTGTTCCTGAGATGATCTCCTTCCATCATTCCCATGGGGCAGAGACACTGAGCGTGACGCTGAGGCTGTGGGCAATTGGGGTTTTTTTCCCCCATATCACAGACCCATTTCTTTGCAGTCCAGGGTGGCAGAAGTTCTCAGGAGCATCAGCTCCCCTGCAGTAGGAGCCAGGTAAAAACTGGACAAGTGGAACAAAAGACCCAGCACCAGGCACCAGTCTGAAAGAGGGCACAACCCAGGGGGAAAACCTGGGGCTGCCAGTGCCCAGCATCCCCCACACCAGCACCAACAGGCAGGAGATCAAACAGGGTAAAAAAACCCACAAAACCTGATACTTGATTGTCACCTGCCACCAGTACAGGAAACAGGATTCAGATGCTATCCACAATCTTGGGTGTGATTCTGCAAAACCTTTCCATCCTTGCACAACTCATCCTCACCCCTCAGACCTAACCAGTGAGCCCCAGACCTGAGCCCGGTTCTCAGAGCCGCGCTCCAAGCCGCCGCGTGAACTGCACCTCCCACTCCAAGCACAGCAAAGGGAGCCCCGTGGGAGAGGTCACTTCCACCTTAACTGGCTTGGCACAAGGTTGTTTTTGTGCTTTGCCTTTCACAATGGAGCCAGTGAAGGCTCAAACCTGTAACTCTGACTTTTGAGCTACTTGGCTCAGGCCCACCTGAATGACTTGGCTACGACCCTTCCGGAGCCCGCGGTCCTGGAAGGATGTGAGCCGGTGCTGGTGTGTGCACAGGCACTGCCAAAGCCCTGGGAGAACACTCCCAGGGATACAAAGAGCCAATGGACTGCAGCACACCTGGCTGAGCCTGCCCAGAGACCTTCAGCCGGCGCAAGACGAGATGAAAGGAAGTTTGTTATTTGATCAAAACTAATCAGGGGTATTTAATTACACAGGGATGTCTTTCATCCAACAGCCAGTGCAAACAAAGCAGGGATCAAGCCTGCAAAAAAGCACTGGGAAGGAGGCAGTGAGCAGCTGGTGAAGCCATTGTACAGGGGGATTGATCATCCAGACAAGGCTTGGTCACGGAGGAGCTCCGGCCAAACAAAGTGCTGCCAGTGAGACCGGAGACCTGCAAATCACAGGACCCAGGGAGCACAGCAGGCAGGCTCCAAGGTGAAACCAGCCTCGAGGTGACAGAGAGGGCACAGAAGCAGTTGTGTGTCCCCTGGCATGCTCACTCCTACGCATCACTGGTGCCAGGATGCCCAGCAGCAGCTCAGGGCGGTCCCCGATTCCCTACCCCCCCCCCGCCCCAGCGGAGAGAGCTGGTAGCAGGTCACCCTGCACATGGGTCATCACTGTGCCCAGTCATGTCCTTGCTCCAACAGGGCCAGCGCACGTGGCTCCAGCTGCTGGCAGCTGTGACCTACTAACCCCAAGGCAGGGCACGTTCCCTCAAAGCCAGCTGTCTGGAGCAGCTTCCCTGCAATCCCCAGAAGCACTTTCACAGCAGCAAAGCAGATCTTGAGTTAATTCACCCCAGTGTCACGAGTGTCCCCGAGAACAGAGGGCAGAGGTCCCCAACTCTGGGTTCAGTCAGGCAGTGGTTGTCCCCAGAAACAACACTGAAGAGAAAGAGGCCACATGGAGGGAGATCTCTTCCCAACTCATGCCCTGTGGGTCTGAAACCCATTCAGCTTTGGAGGCTCCCAGTCATCACAGTAATTCATGAATCAGAGCAGATGTCATTGCAGACACAGGCCTCTCGTTACGCCCACCAGCCCCCAGCACAGCCTGTCCAGGTCCCACCTCCTTGTGAAGATGTTCCTGAGACGAGCTGAGATGCTCAAGTGACTCCCTTGGGCAGCAGTTACACCCACACTCTTCCATTCATGCCCATCCTCGTTAGCACCCACAAGCTTAGGACCAGATGAGACAAGAGCAAGCACCGAAGCGCTCTGGCCGTCGATCTGGCACACGTCCTACGCCTTTGCCTTCGCTTGGAGCCCAAGCTGACACTGCAAGCCCAAGATAATTCACACAAACCCAGCTCTTGGCTTTTCACTGGCAAGAGGAAAAAGCAGAAGGTTGTGGTGTGTGTCTCCATCATACAGTAATTCATCACAGGGTAATGCTCCTGCCCTAGCACGTGCTGATTGAGAAGAAAAGAGATGAGAAACCTTGAATGGGATGAGCGGGGAGCTGCCAGGTGAATTTCTAATGAGGAAAATGTCTATAAGCTCTAATAAAAAGACCTGAAAGAGAATGCATTAGTAATGACAGGGTTTGGAAGAGCATTTATGTGACATGTCAGGCTTTGACTATGAATTTAGAGGCAATCCACTGCTACTAAAACCCCTAAACAGCCAGTAATGAAAAGATGACTTAAATTTTAAAAAGTGACAAGTGATTTGGAAAGCCACAGTTAGTAGATTTTCAAGAGAAAGCTGTTCTGCTCTTTTGGGAGAAAGAGGAGAGGTGTTTTGTATGGAAAAAAGATACTCAGAAACCTCTCTGAAAACCCAGACCTCAGATTTTGATTCTGGAAGTTGCAGCCCCCCCACACCCCCTGAAATACAACCAGTCATAGGCTGCAGACACCAACACAGATGTGCAAACATCATGGGCAGGCACAGCTTTGCTGCTGCTGCATCTGCAGAAAAATGCAAGAAAACCAAAATCACACTGAGCTCTTGGTCCAATTTCCCTGTACACTGGTTCTCCAACACCTCTGCACACGTCTCAGAATCTCAAGGTTGGAAAAGACCTTTAAGATCATCAAGTCCAATTGTCCCTGTCCTCTCCTAAACCACATCCCTGAGCACCTCATCTCCCATCTGTTCAATACACCCAGGGGTGGGGACTCCACACCCTCCCTGGGCAGCCTGTCCCACACCCCAACAGCTCTTTGGGGGAAGAATTTCTTCTGACATCTCATCTGAACCTGCCCAGGTGCAGCTTGAGGCCACTCCCCTTGCCCTGTCCTCTGTCCCTGGGCACAAGAGACCATCGCCCACCTCTCTCCAACCTCCTCTCAAGTCATTCCAGGCAGGGAGAAGGTCTCCCCTCAGCCTCCTCTTCTCCAGACTCAACCCCCCCAGCTCCCTCAGCCGCTCCTCAGCAGGTTTGTTCTCCAGACCCTTCCCCAGCTCCATCACCCTCCTGTGGACCCGCTCCAGGACCTCCATGTCCTTCTGGGAGTGCCCAGAACTGAACGCAGCACTCGAGGTGTGGTCTCAAGGGGGTGCAGCCCGGTTTCACCCCAAAATTTCTGAATTTTGGCATAAAAGCAAGGAGAAGCTCCTGAAGACAAGGCAAACCCTGTGCATGCCACCTTGCACGTACTTACCCCGGGTCTTCGCTTTTTGTCTGCTCTTTCAAGGCTCAGAATCTCGTGTTTTGGTTTCAAACTCAAATCCCACAGACTATGATTTCAAGATGACTGCTTCTGGAAGCAGGGTGGGGAGGGGGGAGGTGGAAGGAGAGTCCTTCCAGGCTGTTTTCCATGGCTGACCGAGCAGGAATCTCCTGCTGTAGAGATGAAGGCCCCCTCAGAGAGTATCTCTCCAGGTAGACAGCAGATTGATCCCGCTCCTGCGAACATCTTGTCATTTTTCAAACTCTTTGAGAAAAGCAGGTTAATCTGCTGCCAGGAGGTTGGGGGATATAAAATCACTACCAGAGCAGGAGGGAAGGGCAGCTCTCCTTGTACACCCAGCCAGCTCCAGGAGATCTGGACCAGACACACCGGTGCTTATCTGCTACAGGAGCACCCTCTGTGTTGGTTGCTGTATTTCAGCAAAATCTGGAAAAAACCCAACCCCAAACTAAGGATTCTTTCCAACTCCCTGACTGATGTGAAGTCATTCAAGTGGTCCCCAGCAATGCTGCTGTGATACATTCTGGAGGAACCAGCCAGTCCATGGCAAAGCCCAAAAACTCACTCCTTGAAAGACAAGGGCAAAACTCCCCCTATCCCTGCAAAAACGAGGGCACCGAACACCGTCTCGCTCTCTACCTCCTTGTCAGGAGCGTGGCAGAGCCCTTCTCACCAACCAAGAGGGTGTTTCAAACAGCAGGGCCACAGTCCCATCAAAGGTAGGTCAAGGCTTGGGCACAAACTGCTCAGTGGTGCCTTAGGTCGGGTGGCAGATGCAGCATACAAAATTAAGCACGTTTGCTGCCAGCCGGCTCTCGCAGGTGAACCAAAGGGACCCGAGCAGACGGGGAACAGAGCATGGCCAGGCAGCTAAATAGGACTTAAAAGCTTCTGAAGCTGCAAACACTGGAATGAACTGGGGCATGAAATTAATTTTAACTGTACTGAATAGGAGACAGGCCATAAAACTCCACGAAAATAAGAGACCGGTAGCGTTTTAGTAAGAGCAGAAATTCTCCCCTGAACTCCCCAGTCAGCTCCATTAGCATAAGTGACTCATCCCAACTGAAAAGCAAAGCAAAGCAAAGCTAGCAGGAAGAATTAAACCAGTGTTGCAAGGCAGGGAGGATTGCTGTAGAGAAATCGAGGAATCCTGGCTTTGGGATATTGAAATGCCTTCCCAGTGACACTCACAAACCTTCTACTGGGGGGGGAGAGAAATAAAACCCACCCGAGGAGATAAAGGTTTAACAGGAAGAAAGAGGTTGAGGGAGCTGGGTCTCTTTAGCTTAGAGAGACTGAGGGGTGACCTCATTAATGTTTATAAATAGGTAAAGGGTGAGTGTCAGGAGGATGGAGCCAGGCTCTTCTCAGGGATGGCCAGTGACAGGACAAGGGGCAATGGGTCCAAGCTGGAGCAGAGGAGGTTCCATGTGAACATAAGGAGAAACCTTTTCCTTGTGAGAGTGCCAGAGCCCTGGGCCAGGCTGCCCAGAAAGGTTGTGGAGTCTCCTTCTCTGGAGACATTCAAGACCAATCTGGACACATTCCTGTGTGATTTAATTGAGGTGACCCTGCTCAGGCAGGGGGGTTGGACTAGGTGAGCTTTTGAGGTCCCTTCCAACTCCCCACGTTCTGTGATTCTGGGAAGAAGAAAGAGTATTTGTGAATAGGAACAGCTTGGCCATTGTCTTGTGCCCAGGTGGGAGGCTTCAAACCAGGTTCTCCTGGGAGCAGTCTATGCAGCACAGGAGAGCCAGCGTGCAGCAAGGTTTTGAGGACAGAATCACAACCTAAGAGATTTTCCAGCAACCTGCCAAAAGGCTTTTTTTCAACACAGCTACATCTGTTGAGGGTGAAGCTGTTCAGAAGAATCCACATCCGATTACACCTTGGCAAAGCATAATCTGTAATTATCTATATCATCCATGGCAGTTATCCCTCTGGTGCTCTATGGCTGCTGCCTCCCAGCACGTGGAGGATGCCAAACCAGCCACCTCCAGGCTGTGGAGTGGGAGCTGCTCTTCCACATCAGAGAGGCACGAGTGTATTAAGGACAAGGGAGAAGAACAAAATGTATCTTTGAATGCAGCCTGTGGAGAAGTTGGAGGAATGATTTGAACATCCAAGTGTGACTTGGTCATACAGAGCAGGTTAATACCTCTTCCCCTTGGTCAAAGGGCCCTGAATTATTTTCTTGGAAGGATCACTGAAAGCTTCTCTTGGGTAACAAGCAATAGGACANAAGAGATGAGGTGCTGAAGGACATGGTCTAGAGGTGGGACCAGGCAGGGTCAGGCTGGGGTTGGACTCAATGAGCTTAAAGGTCTCTTCCAACCCAAGGGGTTCTGTGATTCTATGTGCCTTCCAGGCACCCAAATATCCTTTAGTGTGCAGCAGGGACACAGGAGGTGCAGGTACAGGACAACCAACCTCTCCACAAGTCCACTCACAAGTAGCAGAGTGCAGTTCAGACCCCAGAACCTTTGAGATGGGCCCACGGTGAAAAGCAGCAAACATCTGGAGCTCAGATCCCTCAAAGACCTTTCACTGACCTAGACCCATACATGCTCTCAGTGGGCATCAATAACCAGCAGCTAATTGTGATGTTTCTGGAAGGAGGAGACTGAGGCTTCTCATGAAAACCTCACAGCAACCGTTAACCCCGAGCCTGCCTGCTCCATCCTCTCTTGTCTGTCACCATCACTGCCCACTGCCTGGGTTGGGATGCCCCTAGGGATGCCTGCAGGAGAAGGGGTGGAGAGGAGTGCCCGCTCCCCTGGCACAGGGACCTGCCTTAGTGGCATCTCACGTCTCGCTACCGCTTTCACTGCTCACCTGCGCAGTCGGTTCCCCCGCGTTTGTGCCCGTCTTTCAGGCAGCAACCAAGGACAGGAAATCATTTAAATCACAGGAAAATGTGATCACAAACCCACAGATATTGGCAGGGGAATGGAGAGTGGGTGAGGTATCTGGATCTACTTTTAACTCGTTCTTTCAAGGACAAAACTAGCAGTTCAGCTTGATGCTGCCACTTTCAGTGCTCGGCTTGTGGGAAGGGCAGTGCCAGGGAACCCCAACAGGCAGTGACTGCCACATGCCACCAGTGTCACAGCCAGCACTGTGAAGGGCATCTCCTTGGGCCAGCACCTGGTGCTGCACAAGGTGGTTTATCAGCCACAACCTGAACAAGCAGGGGACTGTGAGCCCCCAGGGAGCACAGACCCTCTGCCAGGCATCGGTGCCTCTCCCCGGAGTATGACCCTCACCTCCTTCACTAGCCCTGAGTCAGTGAACTCGAGGGGGCAGCGCTGTTTTTGTTTGCTTATTTTTTAACCTCTTTGCAGCCCACACTTGAGAGGTGTGAGCTGGAAGGGGGCAGCATGCCCACCACAGCCAGAGCACTGAAATGCCAGGAGACCCAGGCCAAAGCACACCTATCTCACAGCCCTGTGGAGTCCATCCTTGCCCAAGACTTGCAGCAACACCCACCAAGCTCCAAGGACCAGGAGCAAACACATTGCCAGTGTGAGGCACAAAAGAAAACACCTGGAAGTGGGAAAAGCAATGATTTCCCACCAACTTCTCCCTTTGCTTGCCCTCCCCACCCACCAGTGGGAGACGATGCTCCATGGCCCAGGGGTGCATGGCAGAGCAGCACCTTGGGATGATGCACAGCACCCAGACCATTCTGAGCACCTGGACACAACCCTCATGTTGAGGCTACCAGGGCTGGCAGCTGGGGTTGAATGTGTTACAGCGAGTCTGTTGCCTGGATGACACAGGAAGCCTTGGGTGGAGCAGGAACCGAGCTGGGCCGGGCAGTGACAGCGGGGTCACATCACCAAACCCTCCTCCCTCCCAGCAGCAACACTGCCAGCGCCCACCGTGCCCCCCTGCAGCACAGCAGGGCAGCAAAGCTACATTAACTCCTTCCCTATAATCCCCCTGGCATCAACTAACACAGAGCTGAAAAGCAACAGATTATGAACTTTTGTTAAAAGATTATTAAAGATTATTATCGCCCGATGACCAAGCTCGTACCAAAACAGAGGCGCTGCAGGCAGCTCAGAGCAATCATCTGCTCACTCGAGGCAGATGAAAGTTTCAGATCTGGTTTGACTTTTAAATTTCCAACAATAATGACAATTATCACTACTCTCATTATCTGTTCTATTTCTTCTATGCTCAGGAAGTCACTGTGGTTATTAAATGCCGGTTGATGATTAAATCGTGTATCGAGGTGATAAATCGAATTAGATGATTGCTAAGTCTCGGTAAGTATTCTTTGAAATAACCAGTTGTTATTAAGACATTCAAGAGGTGCTTCATGAAGATCTAATTGTAATTGTAACTTTTCATTTTACCTCATCTTTCCCACATGCAAACACATACACACACACACGCTGGCAGCTGATTCTGTACTTCAGTATGCGCCAAGCACACAAGAAAGCACCCAAGATGAGAGCTCGCTGGGGAAACGCCAAGACACCGGCCAGGACCCACGTCCACCCACCCTGAGAAAATCAAACAGCACTTCCAGCATCTGTCTGAAGCTCCAGCTCTCAACTGCTGGGCTCCTTGGAGCTGCTTTGTGCTTCAGGCACCCCGAGCAGCGAAACACCATCCCTAAAGAGATGCCTGTGATTCCTCAGGAGCTTTAACCGTGCTCTGGGCACGAGCTAGCATCCCTCCCGCTCCAGCCTGCTGCCCAACCTGACATTTCAAATAGCCTTTATGGCCACATACTTACATTTTAATGTTTTCATGGTACTGCCTGGTGTCTGAAGGCTGGTTGTATAATGGCTGAAATAAAGAAGAAAAACGAAGGCATAAACGGTACAGTCTGACATTTAGAAACTTAAACCCATGCGGAGCGCTGCCGCCTCGCTGCACGTTCCCGTGTCCCCGAGCCCTGCCAGCCCAAGCACCCATCCCCACCCCCCCCAACCC
>VXBZ01006706.1:112118-124883 GCA_013399135.1 Heliornis fulica
TGGAGGGTGCTGGTTCCCAGCAGCACCGCTTGAGTCACGGTGCATCCCGGCTCAGCCCGTGGGAGGGCAGGCAGCGCTCGAGCGAGCTGGCTCAGAACAAGCCACACAAACACGGCGCGGCGGAGTACGCGGCTGTTATCCACCGACTGGAAAACGCAGTGCGCTTCGGAGCATCTGACACGGGGGAGGAGAGGGGAAAGGGGGGCTTGGGGAGCGGGGAGAGACAGTCTGTGTGCTGGAAATTGTTATGTCTACACGGCAAAAGCCTGCCTGAGCTCCTGCAGGATGCTGAGTGCAGGTAGCTGCAGGCAGGACAAGTGTTCGTGGTTGTGGTGTCCAGAAAGGCCAGGGGTAGGTGGGTCCCCGAGCAAGTCGATGCAGCCCCATGGCACCCATGTGTGGAGTGATGCTCTGGTCCTCCCTCAAGTTTCCCTGGCCTCAAGTTGCACCAGGGAAAATTTAGGTTGGATACTAGGAAGAACTTCTGTCCTGAGAGAGTCCTCAAGCACTGGAACAGGCTGCCCAGGGAGGGGGGTGAGTCCCCATCCCTGGAGGGGTTTAACAGACGGGGAGATGCGGTGCTTGAGGACATGGTCTAACGGTAGACTTGGTGGCGGTAGGTTAATGGTTGGACAGGATGATCTTAGGGGTCATTTCCAGCCCTAAAAATTATATGATTCCCAACGCCCCTCCTGAGGGACAGACAAGTGGTCTGCCTAGGACTGCCCTGTGGAGAGCCCAGAGACTGTGGTGGTCTCCATGACCAGATGTGAGCTCCCATCACAGGGTGCTTTGCCCCCCCACACCCACACCAGGGATGTGCTGGGGCCTTCCGTGAGGAGTCAGGAGAACTGGATCCATCCCTGGTCACCTTCAGCCTGTTGCTCCCCTGTTACCTCTCCCTTCCCACCCGCAGGGTGACGTTCCCTTGGGGAACCTGCCGTCATACAGAGCCCTGGCCAGGACAGGACCAGCAAGTCCCTTTCTCCTCCAGTTTGGAGGAGGTGTTTTTCCCACCTCCTCCACAGCACCTCTCCATCACTTGGCACAGGAGCTCACTTTGCCACACAGCACTGTCTGCACTGCCCCGTAAAAACAGCCCCCGACGCGCCTCTCCCTGCCCCACACCAGGACAGCCACGTCCATCGGCACAGGAAGGACACCGGGTGCATCTCTCCCTGCTCTCTGTAGCCCATCAGTGCTGCATCTTGGTGCCATCAGGTCATCAGCTTCTTTTTCTGGCTGTTTTTGAATGTGTCCCTCTTGTCTGTGGAAGCACAAGTGATCCCACGTGGAAGAGGTCCACAGAGGTGGACAGATGTGGTGATATGACCTGCTGCCTCCCAGACAGCGTTTGGGCATCCTAAGAGGGGACAGCATGCTGCAAGTCTACCAGGAGACACCTGCAAGGAGAGACCAGGCCAACCCGTGCTGGTGGTGCCAGAGCAGAGGGGACAAGCAGGACACTTGTACTCAGTGGTGTCCCTTCCCCAGGGGAGTTTCTATCTCAAATCCTCTCAGATCTCCTGGTCCAACTCCAGGCTCAGAGCTGGCTGTGCACTTCATGCTTGGAAAGCTCCGAGGAACACAGACATCTGTCTCATCACGTAGCTCGAGAGAGGCAGGTCTGCACCACAGAGAGGAGAAGTCGAGCTGTGGCTCTGGAGCATCACGTCCACCAGCACTCTGGGAAGGCACAACCCCACTGCCTTGACCAGCAACTGCCTCTTGGGAGAGAACTGTGAGAACTGGAAACACTGAGAGATGAAAGTGCCTCTCTTCCCTCTGTGCTCAAGGAAATCAAAGCAAAGGTGCTGGTGTGTGGTGACTTTGAGACCTTCCTCCTGGGAGAAGATTGCAGAGAAAACATCTTGGTTTGGAGCTGGGTTAGAAGATGCTCCTGAACACGTGGACATCACAGACACCCTGATGCCACTCAGTTCACCAGAACTTGACGATTCTTTTCCACTCCTACTTATCTATGATATGAACAGCCACTGAGGCGCTCACTTAGCAAACCAAAGTGATATCAGATCAGCACTGGAGCATGTCACTCCCAAAGAAACACCCAAATGTTCAGAAGAAAGAAACTCTGGGACCCAAACCCAACATCCACATGACACCAACATCTCCAGGAGACTTCTGTCTGCACCTCAGCCCATGCAGCAGAGCAAGCCACGTTCTACCTAACCCTCAGAGAACATATCCTCACGGACTAAAGAGTTAAAAGAAGCTATTCTCAACAGGGCAGGGATGGAGGAAGAGCATCTTCCCCCAGTGCTGCCTGCAAGCTGCACAGAATGGCAACTTTCCCAATGAGTAAGCAGGTGGGAAGCTGCCAGGTCAGACGGGCAAGGTGACATGTTCAAAACAGCCGCAGTGTCCCTCCGGGGCGAGGGACAGGTAATGTGTTTCTCTGGGGGGATGACATAAAACATAAGAGAAGAAAAACATAATTGCAATGCAAAGCTGTTACTGGAAAAGCCTTGGATTTATTGAAAGCTCTTTAAAAATAAACCAGAATGAAAGGTCTCGATTGCTTCCTGGCTGCTGCAGCACTCGGACTACACATCTCGGTGACACTTCTCCTTGGGCAAACATGGGGTCATTTCTGTGGGGAGGGGATGTGCAGGGTCACAGTTTGATGAGTTACACCCCTGTCCTGACCAGCTCCCTGGGATCTGAGCTGATCTCTGCTTCCCAAGGGCAGCAGCTGGGCCACCAGCATGTTCTGCATTGGCCGGGGATGACGTCGGGGCCAGCAAAGAGGTGTGGGGTCACCCAAAACCTCAAGCAGACCAGATGGAGAATATATCAGCAAGGAGCAATGGACAAAGGGATTCGGGGACAGTTCTGCACTTACAAATCCCAGGAGAACAAAAATGAGGATCCTGGGAAGAGGATCAGAGGTGAATGCCACCTCTCAGACCAGCAGCACAGGGTAAAAGCAGAGAGACACCAGGGACTGGCCACAAACTCTCGTGCCTTGAGCTGTACAACCCAGGGACACTGGCTTCACTAAGAGCATAGAGCCTGAAAGCTCTGAAGGAGCTGTCAGGAATTAAGAGTTTCCTCACAGAACTGTGCCTTTTTCCAGGAGCCTCCAACTTGATGGGAAACCCATGATACAGACCCAAAACCTCAGGGTAAATCCTGATTTATGCCATGCTGGATCCCCCTAAAAACCTCTCCTTCCAGCTCCCGCTACAGCCAGGCTCCACAAGCCCATCAATGTGCTCAGGCCTCAACACTTCTCTCTCAAGCACAGAGCACTCAGAGCAAGCTGCTGGCAGCAGACCCAACCCCACCACAGCCCCCCTGCCCAGCACAAGGTGGGGATGCACCCTACAGCTCCATCCTGCCAGCGGCACCCCAAAGCCTCGTAGCGCTTCGTGCCACCACCCAGCCACCGTTTCCCCAACGCTCTGGTAACCTCCAGCCTCTCTCAACCACAACCAACCCATTTCCACCGTGACCTCTCGCCTCACACCATCAGCCCCTGGCAGGCTGCCCTGGTGCCGAGCCGCTGCGGGTCCATCACCAGCGCTGCGCAAACGCCAGAACCAGAGAGCTCTGAGCAACCAGAAGTGAGACATCCCAGGCAGAGGTGACAGCAAGGCAAGACCCTGTGTTTCAGTGACAGCCACCACTGCTCCTCAACGAGTTTTTGAACGGGATTAGCACCGTGGGGGGGTGGCTCAACCTCCCGGAGAGACTCCTGACTCGTGGCAACGCCAGGTTGTTGCGTGTGAGCAGGGTGCACATCAGCCAGAGCATGCAAAGCTGCTCTCCTTCCCGGAGACACTTCCTTTCCAGCTCAGAAGAAGATCTGACTATTCATCTCATCTCTCAGAGGCCGTTGGCAGGTCCCCGGTGCTGGTTTGCCTGACAGGGTGTGGGGGCTGGGCTGTAGGAAGCGTCTCTCTCTCTGGGCAGACAGATGAGACAGGCTGTGAGATGAGCACAGAGCCCAACCCCGGGGTTTCACAGGGTTTTCTCAGCGGAGGTTTCCCCTACCCGCTGAGGAGGAAGGCAGGGGAAAGGTGCTGACACTGCGCAGGGGACCTGCAGCAGAGCACTGTGCTCTGCTGCAGGTCCCCTGCAGTGTCAGCACCCACAGGCAAAGCATCAACAAACTAAAAAAGGAAAAAAAAAAAGAAAAAATACCCCAAAAAAACAAAGCTGGGGGGGAGGAAGGAAAGGAAACGCAGCATCTTTCAGAGGAGGAAGCACGGAGCCAATCTTTAGAGCAGAAAGAGAGCAAAGGTGACCCTGGTGACTCAAAGGAAAAATAACGAGCGCTGCCTCCCCACACGAGGAAGCCGGCTGTGACACGTAGCAACGAGCACTCATTCCCTTGTGACCTCTCCCCTGCACACCCAAGGAAGAGAGCAATTAGTACAATTAGTATCACCTCCCCAGGGCAAGTCCCACTGGCAGCTGCTGAGGACTGTGGGCTGCCCACTCCCACCCAGCAAGATGGGCTCCAGAACATCCCAGAGCTGGTGCAGAGCAAAGGAAGCTCCATCAGACCACATCCAGCCCCCTGTGATCCTTCAGCAGCATCTCTGCAGACACAGCCTTTCCCAGCATCCCTCTCCAGGACTCAGGACCTCAGGGGTCCCCTCCAGCGGCCAGTCACTTGCTGTACAGCTGGATTTCGCTGTGTGAGGGGGCAGCCTCAAACTAACAAGTTTTTCTCAGCTTTCCTGCACGTAAGGGAGACAACAACAGGATATGTGCAAGTCCCCATCCCTGCAGGTCACAGCGACTGGGCTGCAATTACACAGCACCCTCCAGCACCCTCCCAGGCTAGCAGTGGGTGGGACTGAGGGGAGCCACCCCAGCACCCCATCTCCCTGCAGCACCATGTCCCCAGAGACCTTTCTGCCACCCCCTGCAGCACCCAAGGAAGGAGCTCAAGGGTTAAGCCCTCTGAGGAGAGCTCTGTGTGTGTGTCTGCCTGGGTTTCAGCTCTCATCTCAGCCACTTTGCTTCCTGCCTTGGTGCCGTGCCAGCGAGAGGTCCAGGCCTGCAGCACGCTTCCTTCTGACGGCTCAGACACACACAGGGCGCTGCGCTCCCAGCCAGGGACCTCTCCAAACCTGGCTCTGCTCCCGCTCCCCACAGCAAGAGGAACACTCACCAGCTCCACCTGAGGACCCAGTCCTTCCAGGATCCGGTGGGCAGCCTCTGCCTTCTTCTGCAGGGAGGAAAGGGAGAAGAAAAATTATTTCTGACACCAGTGATAGTCACAACCCTCTGCTCCAGCTCTCCCTCCCAACAAAACCCCTTCCCAAACCTCCACACAGCCCCCACAGACCCCATCCTTGCCTGAAAACGGGTGGAAAGATCCGGCTCAGCCTCTGGAACCTGCAGGAACACCCCACAGGCAAGAGGCTCCAGCACTGGGGTTATCACCCCTCTAACACACTCGAGCCCTGCTGGGGAAGCGACCCGAATCCCTGACCCCTCGGGGTGCTGGGCGAGGGGACGGCACCGCTCACCCCCTCGCGGTGCAAGGAGGAGGTCGGGCGAGCCGGCACGCGTGCAGAGATGCCCTTTCTAGGATTCATCGCTTCATGAGCATGTGATCCTCAGACTTGAGCTGCCCTTGGCTCCTTGCCTTGCTCTCTCTTCCCTCCCCTCCCTGCTGCAGAGCAGCCCTTCTCTGCCCCCTCCCGCCCCCAGCCAAGCCATCTAGTGCTTATTAGAGGAAAAAAAAAAAACAAAAACCAAAAAACCACCCTGGGACACGTGTCAGGGGCTGTGTGGTGGTTACTAATTAAACAGGCCTGAAAAAAAGACATGGGTTAGCTGCAGCAGGAGTCTAAATAAAAGATGACATTTTCAGTAAACAGCACTTCCTTGCAAAGCTGGGCTTTTGGGGGGGGGTGGGGGGGTACTGACAGTCTGATAAATCCAGATCTCTGCACGCTGCTGACCAGCCATGGGGCTGAGCCAATAAAGCCAAATACCTGGCAGCCAGGGGTGAGAGGAGATGGATGTTCAGAGGTGTTTGTCAATAAAATAGGTAGGTTTAGCTATTTTGCAGTGTGGGGTGGGGAGAGAAAATCCACAGCTGCCTATAACAGGGGTGAAGGAGCAGCAGGCAGAGATGAGCTTCCTCGGGATTTCAGGAAAGAGATGGGGGGTGGAGCAGGAAGGAGGGAAAAGCCTTTTTGAAGCATTCTGGCCACTAACCTGCCAAGCACCAGAGCCCTGCTGGAGCTACAGGATGGGAGCTGAGCCCCGGTGGTAGGGAGGGCTGAGCTTTGGGCTCTGTGCTCCCCAGCAGTGGGGCTCTGGCAAACCCTGGGGGAACACCCCCTCCCCCAGGGCAGGAGAGGGATTTCATCTCTGGGGGTCCATCTGATGCTGCTCTCCAGCACTGGAAACCCCTTCACACCAGCTCAGGCAGGATGTGCCCCCCCCTCCATCTCAGTGCAGGGGTTGTCTCCCCAAAAGCCAACACATGGCCCTGTCAGTGCACCCCCACATCCTCCCCCCTGGGTGGGTTTGCAAAGCTTCACCTACCCGCCCTGCCGCCGGCCGGTGCTCAGAGGTGCCGACACAAGCGGTGGGTGTGCGAGTTCCTCAGCGGGGCTCTGCACACCCACACTGTGATCTGCCAGCGAGAGCTTCTGAGGAGCTGGGGGGCCCGGGAGAGGCCGAGTGAGTCACCCTGCCCACAGCCAAGCTCAGGGCCCCGTCCTGCCTGCAGCACCCGTTCCAAGAGCCCCACCGCAGCACGGCGACCGGGACACGTTCCTACCTGCCCTGCTCACTGCATGCTCAGGAGGGCACTAAGGTTTTTTCAGGAGCCCAAGGATGCTACGGGAGATGCAGGATGCATGGAGTGGTCCCTCTTGCCTGTCACACACCTCGGGGTTCAAAGGTGTCGTGATCGCAGGCAGAGCGGTGAGAGAAGCTGTGGCAGAGCCCAAGATGTAGCTGGAGACGGTTCCAGCGAGCTGCCCTGACCCTCTGCTCCATCCTGGGCCTGGGGATGCCCCCAGCACCCAGCTCTCACTGCAGCCCCTGGGTGCAGCTTGAGGCCATTCTCCTTGTCCTGTCCCTGGGCACAAGAGACCATCGCCCACCTCTCTCCAACCTCCTCTCAGCTCATTCCAGGCAGGGCGAAGGCCTCCCCTCAGCCTCCNCCTCTCAGCTCATTCCAGGCAGGGAGAAGGTCTCCCCTCAGCCTCCTCTTCTCCAGACTCAACTCCCCCAGCTCCCTCAGCCGCTCCTCAGATGCTTTGTTCTCCAGACCCTTCCCCAGCCTGGTTCCTCTCCTCTAGACCCACTCCAGGACCTCCATGTCCTTCTTGGAGTGAGGAGCCCAGAACTGGACACAACACTCAAGGTGTCATCTCACCAGCGCCCAGTTCAGGGGCACAATACCCTCCCCAGACCTGCTGGCCACGCTGGTTCTGATCCAAGCCAGGATGCCCTTGGCCTTCTTGGCCACCTGAGCACATGACTGGCTCATCTTCAGTCACATCACCCAACACCCTGAGGTCCTTCGAAGGTGTCAACCTGTCCAGCTGCTCTGCCCCACGCCTGTAGCACTACACAGGGTAGTGCTGTCCCAGGTGCAGGACTCTGCCCTCGGCCTTGGAGGATGCTCCAGCAGAGGATGAGGGAAGCAAACCCCAGCAAACACAACCTGGGAAAGAAACCCAAAGGCTGCACATCCCTGCCCAGCTCTCCCCAAAACATCGGGCATCTCCCCTGACCCCACTAACTGGAACAAGCATGCCTGGAATCCTTGGAAACACTCATCATGCCATGGAGAACTCTCTGACAGGGCTTAATCCTGAGGTTTCTGCAAGCTATAAAATCTGCTGACTTTGGAGAATATCAGCATCGTTGTTGCTGGAAGCCTTCAACAATTGAAACCAGGGGGCAAGATCTCCAGGGGGCTCATTAAAACCGCTACAAAAGACACCACCTGGGGTACCAAAAGGGCGATTCGTCCAACCACCCTCTGCCCACCACCCCGTGCCAGCGAGCAGGCAGCACCAGCATACCCAAACACTTTCTTCTACAAACTCAGGACAAAGATCAGCACCCCAATTAACTGCTGGCAGGGTGACTGTGTGGAGAGGATTGCAGGTGGTCCCACCAGAGGCCCGTTCTCCTGGGTACCAGCACTGGTCACAGATGCCCTGGCAGCGGCAGGTCTGGAGGCCTGTGTGTACTCTGCGATTAGCTCGGAGAAGCAGCTGAGTACGTTCAGCTGCTGCGTTTGCCATGTTTAGACAACTTAATGAGACAACCCAGAGGCAAATCACCACTGGCAGAACATGTGGCCAATCAAGAAGAATGACATAATTTGTCTTGCATTAACAGACTGTAATGTACACGTCTCCAGAACGGAAGAGCAGGAGGGGAAGCTATTCCAAGCACGTCATATCTCTGTATGTACACAAAGAAACGCCTCTATCTTGAAAGCTGCCCAATTAACACTTGACACTCACTGTAATTGCTGGTGCTCCTTGCTGCATTTATCAGATTGCAGAACTGTAATGAGCTGTCTGAAGGACCACGGAAGACTGAGGTGAGCAGAGCTGGGAAGGACGTATGAAGCCCAGCAGAAGGTTCTCACCGCAGCAGGGCTCATAGAATCATACAATGATCAGGGTTAGAAGCAACTCCCAGAGGTCATCCAGTCCAACCCCCCTGCAAGAAGCAGGGACACCCCCAACTAGATCAGGTTGCTCAGGGCCTCATCCAACCTGGCCTTGAACGTCTCCAGGGACGGGGCATCCACCACCTCCCTGGGCAACCTGTTCCAGTGCTCCACCACTCTTTTTTCTAATATCCAATCTCAATCTATTTTAAACCCATCACCCCTTGTCCTGTCACAACAGGCCCTACTGAACAGCCTCTCCCCATCTTTCTTGTAGGCCCCCTTGAGGTCCTGGCAGAGCGCTAGAAGGTCTCCCCGGAGCCTCCTCTTCTCCAGGCTGAAACAGACATGTTTTGTTTTACCTCCTGTNCTGGAGGACAGATAGACATGGTCCCATCCAGGGACCCAGCTAGAGAGAAGCCTGCCTGGGGAACCGAGGCAAACCTCACACTGTGCAAGGGTGTGCACTCCTCTGGAGCGTGTTTTGGATGGAGAGGTGAAGCCCATCACACACCAGTCCTCCATGGGTGTTTCTGGAAGGTTAGAATCACAGAATCCCTTGGGTTGGAAGAGATCTTTAAGCTCACTGAGTCCAACCCCAGCCTGAGCCTGCCTAGTCCACCTCCAGATTATGTCCTTCAGCACCTCATCTATTTGCCTTTTCAATCCCTCCAGGGATGGGGATTCCACCACTGCCTTGGGCAGCCTGTTCCAATGCTTGACAACCCTCTCAGCAAAGAATTTTCTCCTGAGGTGTCTCAAGAAGTGCTGAATGGTCAGTGCTGATCTGTGTCGCTGTGGGTCCCCAAAACCCTCCCTCTCCATCTCCCCATGGGCAGACAGACCACTCGTACTCCACCTCACGCCTGGACCTAAAGATATCTTCACCAGCAACAAAACCCTCCCTGCAGACTATGAGAAAAATTCCTCATTCTCGCCTAAAAAACCCATTTGGCTTCCAAAGCAAACTCCAGCCTCTTGGTTTTCCTGTGAAAAACTTGAAAATAGGTGTTGGAGGGGGAAAACAGGCAGGAGAGCAACTTCCCGGCCACGCGAGCTCCCGCGGGGATGACGAACTGACCCCGCGAGGCAGCGGAGTCATCCGAAACCAGAGGAGGGAGAGGCTGGGATTTTGCGTGGGCTCCTCTCAAAAGCAAAGATTAAAAATGGAAGAGAAGGAAACACAAGAGTTATTTTGAGAAAACGGATCTGAAATTAGGAGGCGGCATTTTCTTGGACCGACTCCAGCCACGGCTCCACGCAGCACGGAGCTGCTGCAGCTGAACCGTGCTCCCGGGGTTATTTATAGCAGCCTGTAGGCAGCAGCGCTGGGGAATGGAAGGGTTTGTGCTCAGGACCAAGCAAAGGCCTTTGAGGGGACAGGAGAGTCAGGCACAGGGCAGTGCTGGGAAAAAAATCCCTGTCCCAGCAGCAACGACATCCCGGGAACAGGCAGAGCTGCAGGAGTGGCAGGGCCAAGATCCAGGCTGGAGTCGGGTTTGAAAGCAGAACTGAGGAGAAGGGTGGCTGAAGTCAGCTGAAATCATAGGAATCCTCATGAAAAGGAGCCTTTCTACAATGAGTGGGAAGCAAATAGTCTCAGGGATGTAAAGGTGCCAGGATCTGCTGGGATCATACCCCAGCCTGGCAGTGCTAGTTTCATGGGGAAAGGTTTTCATTCCCATGACCAGAGATATTGATTTTTTCCCTTTTAAATCTCAGCATCCTCTCTCCAAGAGCCAAACCACCCCATCCACTCGCTGCCCTCCCCCCAAAGCAGATGGGATGAGCTCCAGCGCCATGGCAAGAGAAGCAAACCTCTTCCCTCCCCATGTCCCACAGTCACCACCGGTGCTCCCAACTGCAGGAGCCTGAGGATGTTCAACCTCCCATGGGCTCTCCCTGAACCCAAATGTCCCTGAGCATCAGGGGAGGTCACTCAGCCTCAGCAGTACGTGCCAGGCTCCTCATCACCCATGGGCTGATGTCCTCCACATCCCACGGGCACCCTTCGCTTCCCCGCGCTCGGCTGGACCCACCTCCCCACAGGCGACAGAGCCCGTCTTCAAGGCTCAGCAGCAGATGTACGCAGCAGTGGTTACAAACTGACCACAAACAGTATGAAAACAGGTCACATTGGAGCCCTGTGTTAATACCAGTCCCCACCCAGCATGAGCAGGGCATGACAAGGCCACTCATTTTGGTTAGTGGCCAGGCTCAGGCTAGTCAGCTCCTGTGGTTGGCTCCCTCCTATCCGCCCGTGGCCGAGGCCTACATCACGCTCCGTGGCCTGCAAGGTTGTGGTGTCATTTCAAAGGGTTATTAACTAAGCAAGATGCTGATGAGGATTTGCAGATGTTGAGTGTTTTGCCATTGAAAAGCTGCTGAAAACGCTCCCGTTGCATAGAACCATCTAGAAGTCCAAGTCTCAGCACTGGAGCAGTCACTGGAAAGCTCCGGTCACTCAACCCAAGGAGCTGGAGCCGTATCGCAGGGCCTATGCTCCACCCTCTGGTGGATTTGGGTTCTCTGCACCTCTGACCCTTATTTGGAGGACCTGACAATGCAGGACATGGCATTACCTGGCCCAGGTTTATCATGCACAAAGCTTCTAAGTCAATGCACCTACCAAGAACTCCAGATCCTGAGCCAGGTATTACAAATAAACATTGGGACCATCAAAAAACCCATCATCAACAACAAACTTTCCTTAAAATCCATAAAAATATGAAACTATTCTCAGTGACTCCAGGCTAAATGTTTCAATATTGAGCTTTAGGACATCTTGCTATCACGGTGAAGCGTTAATAGCATCAGATATCCAACCTCTCCACTTCTCCTCCAGCCTATCTGAAAGCCCATCAACTGAGCCAATATGAGGCCACCCCACAATAAAAGCCATCACAAGCAAAGGCAAAACAACTCAGCCCTTTCATCAGCCAACCCCAAAATGCTTCCAAGTAAACTAGAATTTAAAGAGAAAAGGAAGAAAAAAAAAAGCCCCAAACCCCAACCCTGCAGATTTAATGCTGGAAAGCAGTTTCACTGATAAGGTTTTATTGACTGTGCCAGCTCCATGCTGACGAGGCAGGCCTGATTCTTCCTTTTCTAATGTAAATCAGGAGAAAATCAGAGTTATACAGACATAAAACCCCCATGGGATCTGAGTCACGCTCGGTGCCTCTGAGTAGTTAACGGCTAGATTAGACTTTGCAACGCTAAAAGTGTTCATTTATTTATTCTCTT
Source organism: Heliornis fulica (assembly GCA_013399135.1). Lineage (NCBI taxonomy): Eukaryota > Metazoa > Chordata > Aves > Gruiformes > Heliornithidae > Heliornis > Heliornis fulica. The sequence continues at coordinate 124,000 of VXBZ01006706.1, forward strand.
ATTTATGGCTGGGGCATTAATGCTTTATGAAGGTATTTGAGGGGGGTAAAGGGATAGCTGGGAACACGCTCCACACAGACACAACAGCAGCAGGGGGTGGAAAAAGTTCAAAACAACCCTTTGAATTCCGATTTTACAGCATAACGCTGAATTTATAGATAGCTGTGCCCTTTTGAAGGAACAAGCAGCGAGACAGAAAACGAATTAAAATTTAATCTTATTGATTTCCACCAACTCAATCCCAAGAGCGAGACAGACGCTGCTTCCACCGCCTGCACTGCATCAAACCCAGTTTTTCGGAGGGCTGACAGCAGAGCAGGGGATGGGCTTGCACAGCCACAAGCTGCTGGTGCCCTCAGCGGGCAGAAGGCAGTGCAGGGGGACTCACCCCAGTCCTTGCCACGCTGTGGTGGGTCACAGCACACGGCATTGTCCCCTCTGTTGTGGCACGGAGCTGGAGGGGTAAGTCACACCGTGTCCTGACGCGACCTCTCCCGCGCTGATAAATGAGCTCAATGTTTTAGAGGAGAGCTGACGTGTGCTCGTTCGCTGGGACACGGCTGACACAAAGGACAGAGGCTGCTTTTTATCTGCTGGTCTCCAAGCAGGAATCCTGCCTGGCTCTGATGCATGGCAGGTCTGCAGAGAGCCTCCAGCCACCCAGATCTGCCTGGCAGGGAGCTGATGATGGGTGTGCGCAGGCTCCACGTCACCGTGAGGGCTGGAGACAAGGCACAAACACGCCTGTGTGAACCAGCAGCTGATCACAGACTCACAGCCTGGGCTGGGTTGGAAGGGACCCCAAGGATCATCAAGCTCCAACCCCACTGCCACAGGCAGGGTCAGCAAACTGCAGGCCTGCAGCGCGCGAACGTATCCACGGG
>VXBZ01006706.1:125090-145444 GCA_013399135.1 Heliornis fulica
TCCAGCTTCAGTCCATCCCCTTGTCCCCCCCCTTTCTGCCCTTGTGACAACCTGATTCCCTCCTGTCCATACGCTGGCTCCTGTCCGTAAGTCCTGGGGGGCTGCAGTGAGGTCCCCCTGCAGCCTTCTCTTCTCCAGGCTGACCCAGCCCAGCTCACTCACCCTGTCCCCAGGGGAGGTGCTCCAGCCCATGTGAGCATCTTCATGGCCTCCTCTGACCCCTCTCCAACAGCTCCACATCTCTCTTGACTTGGGGTCCCCAGATCATGATGCAGTACTATAGATGGTGCCTCCCAACGGCAAAGTAAAGAGGGACAATCCTGTCCCTGCTGGCCACCCCTCTTCTGATGGGGACTTTGGGCATGCAAGGGACTTGGAGGAGAATTCATCCAGCCAAGTCACACGCCGGTGAGCTGCTGGCACAACCAGTGCTGCCATGGCACAGCATTCTCCAGGACGTGCTGCCAAGGAATGCTCAGCCAGCCCCATGCCCCAGCGAAGGAACAGAGAGCAACACAGAGCAGCACCAACGCTGCCGCCCTCTCCACGCTCAGCAAGGGGCCTGGAAATTTCCATGTGAAGCACAAAACCACCTGTGATCCCAGTACACTCAATCAATGCCAGCAGAAGACGGATGTGAGGAATCCCATGGACAGCCCAGAGGATTAAACCATGGCTAAAGATACACACAGAGGTTCTGCCCTGGCAACGGGGATTTGAGGTGACAGCAGCCAAATTCCCCTGATACAATAATAATGTGCCATAAATAGGAAGCTGAATTCTGATACAATAACAATGCTGCATTCCAGAGGGGCAAATTAAAGCCTATGAGGAGGTTGTACCACACAGCTACTGCCTCAGAGGTGTCAGACTCAGCAGGGATGAGCTGCTCCCACCCTNGGAGGTTGTACCACACAGCTACTGCCTCAAGAGGTGTCAGACTCAGCAGGGATGAGCTGCTCCCACCCAGGGGAGACACAAAGGTCACTCATGTAGTTTGATGTATGAGGCCCCCAATGCCTGCAAAGCTGCTGGCTCTGGACCACAAATGGCACCCAGAGAGGGGTGATGGGCACTGGGAGATGCACCCCATCCTGCACCCATGCACTCTGCAGCCAAAATGGCCCTCTGAGCTCCCCAGTGCCCTTTCTGAACCATCTTGGAGATTTTAGTGCCCATCACTGCTTTCAAACACCATTCTGTCTCTTTGAGGACAAGAAGCCATGTTGAAAAGGGGACTTGGAGGCTTCTGAAGATGCGACTCACCGTTTGCTCCCATTTAGTCTGTGGGCAGTGCCAAAAATGTTCATTTCCATTCTGATGCATCCTCCCAGCAATGGCAGGGTTTGCACCCACAGCTGAAATCCTGCCTTTGGAAACACACACTGGTGTTTATCCGTGCTACACTACAAACACTCCCCAAAAGGTACTTTGTCAGGTACAATTTCACACCTCATCTCTAGAAGCAAGATAAGGTGGCTCTGGTCAGCACACACCCAGGGCAGGAGACACCAGCAACCACAAATATCAACTGCCTCCCTATAAAGCACAGCTCTGAAAACCTTCCCAAATGCCACCACACCCCACAGAGTGGGATTTCACCGAAGTCACGGGCAGCTTCTCTCCATTGTTCCCCAGCAGAACCTGTACAGTCGATTTTTATCATTTTTTTTTCCCCCTGAAAATCAATGACTTGTCCAGCAGAGTGCAGCAAGAAGGGATTACAGGTCACGTTTTTTCCACAATTATCCTCTCCAAAGCCAAGAAACTTTTCAAATGGCACATGTTAAATAGGTCACAAGAGGGAAAAGCAGCATGATGGGCATTTAGCACCAGCAAGCCTCCATTCTGGGAAAATTGGATACAGCCCAGCACCGACCTGCATCCCAACCCCTCATCACCCATACCCAGTGCAGCAGTGAGAAAAATATATGGAGACTTCCCTAATGAACCATAAGCTAAAATTAGAAACCATTCACTCCTGCAGAGCCACAGCTATCGCCAAAAGGAAAGTAGGTCACAGAATGGCTGGCTAACTTGATTTTCCAGCGTTTCTAGCTGCTCTGTCCTCACATAACCTCCTCTCTCCCATGGAACGTTTTTGGAGCCTCCTTTGTTTGAGGTATAACTGCATGCAGTGTGTGGCTCTGGCAGAGCCTGGCAGGAGCGGTGGGAACGGGCACGGCGGCACCCGCCTGCTCTGGGGTCGGCGCAAGCGCTGGCTTCTTGCCCCTTCCACGGGACTGCTCTTGGAAGATGGTTCTGGGCTTTGCCAGCTCTTCTGGGGTGCTCTGCTCTCTCACTTCTTCCAAAGCCTGGATATTCTCTTTACATTTGCATTTCTTACCCGCTCCCTGGAGCGAGCCACAAGCTGAGCATGGAGTACATCAGGCCTCTCCTCCCTTTGTGCACAGGCTGGAGCCCTGGCTCAGCCTTTACAGCCGCTTTTCCTGCAGGCAGGCCCTGAGGCATCTACCCTCACTGCTTTTCTTAGGCACAGAAGAGGCAGCAAGGCTTAAAATCTGCCTCTGTGCCCTCACCCACTCTCTGCTTCCACCAACTGGGGATGTCTGGAGGGTGTAATGCCACCACCACCACCTAAGCAACCTGACATCAGACCACCAGCCACTCTTTTCCAGCCACGATCCCAACTCATCTTTTCCTCTTCCAGCTTTCCTCCTCCTGGCCCCAGGGGAGGAGCAACTGTCACCAAAAGGCATCCCAAATATCCCATGGAGGTGAGAGGCTGAAAGTTGAGCCCAGGGATGGCCTTTAGGATAAACTCATCCTGAATCCCACCTTTATTACCAGCGCCATGACAACTACAATGCTGTCACCAAGGCTCAGCACACCCTCTCCCTGCAGCCATCTCTATGCAATGGTACTTAATCGGTCCTTTCATCACCCAGCCTCAGCCACAACAACGGGCCAGCAAGGCTCTGTGGAGGCTCTGCAGCCTATGAATAGGTCATGTCTTCTTCAGAGGAGGAACCTGTCTCCAGCCTGTATGGTTTCTATCAAGTAAAAGGGAAGGGGTGTTGGGTTTGAGTCTCCTACCCACAGACGGGCTCGCTTGCACGCCACTCCCCAGGGAACTTGATGAGAACCGGGGAAGAATCATCATCCCCCATCCTAAGGATCACGCAGGGATGAACACGGAGACAGATTTGGAGTTATGCAGACACGTGGTGTCAGATGTGACCTTCACGTGCTGAGCACCCACCTGGAACGAGTACACCCTACTGCAAAAGTTATCAGCAAAACACTCCTGGTTACAGCCTGGCCCTGAGCATCCTCAGAGCTCAGAGGGAAGTTGGGCACACTGACAATGGATGCCACCAGCTCGCGACAGCGTCCTGAGTGTTACACCCAAGCACGGTCAAGGAGAAACACAGAACCTACATTCACTCTCCACACTCTCTGCCACCAGCCATGGCACAGGGCAGCAAGGGCAGGGACCTGGCAGGGCACTCAGCCCCGAGCCATGTCCTGCAATGATGCAGACCTTCAGGGGTGCAAGGGCTGGAGACTCTTCCTTCACTGCCCCAGCTCCATCCCTCCCCTCGTAACACAGTCCAGGTGCAGGAGAGAGCCCAGGGAAGATGGCACACAAGGGAACAGGAATAAAAATATCTAAGAAGTCATTTTTTTAACTTAACCCTTGCTCAGGAAGCACAGAACATCAAGCTCAACCCCCTGGAGAGGGCACATGATGGTACTACAGGGAGAGTTGCTTCCATGATGCTACTACCAGCCTGCACTTGCTAACGCTGCAAACACACCGACCTCAGTCCCCACCCGTGGGTTCCTACTGCTCAGGGAGAGAAGCAGATGGAAAAAGGAAAACCAGGAAAATTGCACTGCCTGGGAGCACGGGGTATGTGAGGTTTTTAGGGTTTTTTTTTTTTGCTTTTTAGGAGACAGGCACCTGGATTTCTGCAGCTCCCAGTGAAATCGCAGGCCTCGCAATTGAAAATAATTAGCGACTGGTAGTTTTCCTTTTATGCAAAATCATCCTTTTTATCCAACACCTAAATGAAAATGAATGTGCTTGATTATCCACCAAAGGGCTCCATTTCCTTGCCTCGCTCCAAAGCGCGGCAGAATTCCCGTCTCCTCGGGCTGCTCTGACAGGCTCCGGCTGAGCAGCCAACGAGCGGTCGGGGCAGAGCGCCAGGGCTGCCAGCCTGACCTTTGCTAATGCTATTTACAGCGCCAAATAGCCACAAATCCAGACAGGGCTGCGTCCGTGTCCTTTCTGCTCCAGCCCTGGGGGGCTCAGGGGCAGCCAGGAGAGCTGGGAGCTTGCCTGCCAGTATTGGAGCCTCACAGACATCCCCCTCTGTCCGTGCAGCCCACCCCACTGCCTCAAAGCTCATCTTCTGGGGCAGATTTTGGCCAGGTTCACTCCTGGGGGACAGGATGAAACAAGCTACTTAACAGACAGGGCTCTGAAGCATCTCCTGAATGCTTCCAATCCAAGGCTGATGGCAGGAAACCCCCCAGCCCCAAGGTAGGTTCTTCAGAAGACATTTGTGCTCCATCCACAGGCAGAGTGAGCTCCTCACAGCTCAGCCCTCTGTTGCCACCATCCTGGAGGAGGTTCCATCCATCCACCCCCCATGGCCTCACCCCCAGGGGCTCTCACCCAGGGAAATCCTCCACCCACTCCATACCAACCTCCCCATCCCTGTCCAGAGCAACACAGCAGGGTCACACGTTCGTACTTCCATCATTTCCAGACTCACCCTGTTCTCGTCGTAGATGATCTGCACCAAGCTGCGATGTTTGGACTCGATAGGAGGGGGAGAGATGGGTTTTTCAGGCTCTGGTGGTTTGGCTGCTTCTTCCTCCAACTGTTGCTGTGGAAGAAGAGAGGGGGGGGAGGAGGATGGTGAGTCACAGCGAGAAACGCAGCCGTCCCCGTCCACACGAGACTCGAGACTCGTCGCGGTGCCACGACTGAGGCAGAAACCACCCATGGCAGGAGGCTTCCTGCGAGACACAGGCAGGCTCAGGATGAAGAAGGACAAGGAGAGGGAGAGGAGCTGCCAGACATCCCCTGTCATGTAAGCACAGAGCTGTCCTGCCCCAGGCACCCAGCCCCACACTGGTGGGTCGGTGCTTTTTAGGCATGGAGGGAGAGGACCTGCCCTGAACCAGCCTCCTGGAGAGGACCTGAGGCTAGAAATAACGGGTTTACTGGAAACCCTTAAAGGGGAATGCAGCTCTAGCCCAGCTCCCTGCTGCTACCTGCCTCTGGAGCTGCAGCCACGGTGTAGGGAGCGGTGGAGGAACCAGCAGCACCTTCAGCTTTATCTTGCAATGCTGTGGTTGGAGGAGATGCCAGGGATGACTGTTCTCCATGAAATGACTTGTGCACCAGGTTCATCCGTGTGTCATGCAGCCAGGATGGAAGAGCTACAACCATGGCCACAAAAGCTGATGTCTCTGGTTAGTCAGCCCAGCAGGGCACCTGGCAGCCTCTGGGACTCGTTCCTCCCTTTGCACTGGATGAGCTGTCCTGAGGAGGAGCCACCAAGGAAGTCCAGGCTTCAACTAGAGAAGGCCCAGCAGGGGTGGATGCCCATCACCCCGGTGTCCTGCCTTCACAGACAGCAGCACTGAGAAGCTCACTCTGCCGGCTTCTCTGCCTTCTGACTCTACTGCACAGCCACAGCTCCACCTTTCATGGCATCTACACCCTCAGGTGCAACCAAAACCACACCATGCAGTCCCCTTCAGCAACATGTGTCCACCTGTGCTGGGACACCAGCAACCCCAGGTCTGTGCCACATGCTGGGCTTCGCTCCCACTCACTGCAGAAACAGCCCAGTAGTGGCTTCAAGAGTGGAGCCACCATGTCCCCATCATAAGTGCAACCCCCCCACCCAGCTCCAAAGCTGGCTCCAACTCCAACGACACCCTCAGGAGATGGAAAGCAGAAGGGAACAGGTCCACACATGCACCTTCAGAGGTCATGTATCTTTAATGTGTTCCTACCTGCCCACAAACCACTCAGGCTGGGGCAAATATTAATTATAAATAACATTAATTACAAAGCAGCGGGTTTCAGAGAGCACTTTTGACCGTCACCACGGTGAACACCTGCACAGTCAGCAGGTATGACCTGCACCTCCAGCTCTTCTAACCCAAAAGTGCAAGGCAGGAGGAGACATCTGAGCTTCTCCAGTGAGCCTGAGGAACTTAGCTCAGCCAAAAGAGGAAATAAGAGATTCCTCCAGGTTCCTCCTGGAGCCATCAGCTCCCTGCAAGCAGGGAGGGGAGAGGAGAGGAGAGCGCTCCCCGCACAGCAGCTGTGGGGCAGCACAGGCACGGGAGAGGGAGCGGTTGTCAAAAAACACTTGTGATTGTTTCCCTGCTTGGCTCTGCATCTCCAAATCTGTGGGGGTTTTTTTTTCCCTAAAGCTCAAGCATTCCTTGCTGCAACAAGAGGAAAAATCGAGCAAATCTTCTACAAGGGAAAATGCAACTGGGACTGAGGGCAATAGGCTTGGATCACCTCTCTCTGAGGGACAGCACTGTCCCATGGTCTGAGGAGAAGGTGGGCACCTCCTCCTCCTCCTTCAGATCACTGCTGCTTTCGTTGATGACACCAGTGTGGTCGGATGCAGCCCAAGAAAACATCCAGACAGGTCTCCTGGCTTGGCTGAGAAAACTCACACTGCTTAAACTAAACATGTTTCAATGGATGAAGCAACCCAACACCATGGAGTCCACTCAATGCTCCACTTGCCCACAGGCAAATATCTCCTCCCCCGGCACAGGGAAATGCAGCAGCAAAGGAAACACTGAAATAAAGCCCCAAAAAGGTACCACTGCCAGCTGCACAGCTGAGAAGCAACCTGGCTGGGGAGCAGGACAGCCTGGGCTCCGTGTGTTGGCATCTGGGGTGTTCAGTCTGGAGAAGAGGAGGCTGAGGGAAGACCTTCTCCCTGCCTGGAATGACCTGACAGGAGGGTGGAGAGAGGTGGGCGATGGTCTCTTGTGCCCAGGGACAGGGGACAGGCCAAGGGGAATGGCCTCAAGCTGCACCAGGGCAGGTTCAGATGAGATGGGGAAGAATTTCTTCTGACCAAAGAGCTGTGGGGGTGTGGGACAGGCTGCCCAGGGAGGGGGTGGAGTCCCCACCCCTGGTGATCCACAGGGATCAAAGCAGTCCTTGGCATCAGCCTTGGAGTGGCACAGCACATCCAGGCACCGGCACGTTTGTGCCCACTGCCCTAAGTCACCCCATCACACCCCCTTGTTCCTGTGATAAATTCCCTAAACCCCAAACAGCCAATAAAAGGGATCCTTCAAATCCACTACTTCTCTTGGGGAACATATTTGGATATATATAAAAAAAAAAAAAGCCAGAAGCTTGGCTACATTGTTCTGGAAACCCACAAAAATCCTGCAAAGCGGTTGGGTGCGTCGTAAGTGACTTCAGACAGGGGGATTTGATGGTGTATCAGGAAATGAGGGTTTGCCAGTAAGTGGAGGCTCATTAAAAGCAGCTCGTTAAAAGAAAAAAAAAAATCTAATTATAGCTGAAATACAGTAGAGAATTAAACTCTGTGGTGCAACACTACAGTTATTAAAGGGCCAGATGCCAGGTAAGGATGGGGGCAGGGTCTGCGGGCAGCACACCTGAGGGCAGCGGGTTCAGCCCGTGACAGCTGCCCCAGGAGCTGTGGGAAATGGCAAAGCAAAATAGGTCAGGGTTCCCAGACACAGACAAAGTGGAGTTCTTAAAGGTCTGCCACAAAGGCTATGCTGGGATGGTGACCTTTACAAGGAGAGAAGCGGGATGAGAGATGAGTCTTGACAGCTCCACACGCTCTCCCGCCCCACTCCCAGCAGCAGCTCCTGAAAGCCCCCTCCTCTCCCCACATGAAAGGCAGAGCAGTGACACTGAAGGGATGCAAGGTGCCATCACTGACCATGGCCCTGGCTCCTCTAGTGTCCACACATCCATCTCCAAGTGGAGGAGGTGCCCTCCCCAGGTAAGAGCCCCTCTTGCACATGATGCAGAGGGGTCAGCAGTACCTGGAGCACTGGCAGGATGGTGAGTGATGTGTCAGGACGACCCCTTCTCCACATACACCAGCCCCACAGAATCACAAGAGTGGAAAAGACCTTTAAGATCATCAAGTCCAACCGTCCCTGTCCTCTCCTAAACCATCTCCCTGAGCACCTCATCTTCTCCCATCTGTTAAATACACCCAGGGGTGGGGACTCCACCCCCTCCCTGGGCAGCCTGTCCCACACCCCCACAGCTCTTTGGGGGAAGAATTTCTTCTGACATCTCATCTGAACCTGCCCTGGTGCAGCTTGAGGCCATTCCCCTTGTCCTGTCCCCTGTCCCTGGGCACAAGAGACCATCACCCACCTCTCTCCAACCTCCTCTCAGGTCATTCCAGGCAGGGAGAAGGTCTCCCCTCAGCCTTCCCCTCTCCAGACTCAACCCCCCCAGCTCCCTCAGCTGCTCCTCAGCAGGTTTGTTCTCCAGACCCTTCCCCAGCCTCGTTTCCCTCCTCTGGACCCGCTCCAGGACCTCCATGTCCTTCTGGGAGTTAGGAGCCCAGAACTGGACTCAGCACTCGAGGTGTGGCCTCCCCAGTGCCCAGTCCAGGGGCACAATCCCCTCCCCAGACCTGCTGGCCACACTGGTTCTGATCCAAGCCAGGATGCCCTTGGCCTTCTTGGCCACCTGAGTACACGACTGGCTCATCTTCAGTCACATCACCCAACACCCTGAGGTCCTTCTCCACCTGACACCTGTCCAGCTGCTCTGCCCCACACCCCTGTGCTGTAGGGACCGGTGTGACAAAGCCGAGGTCCTTACAGACTTGCCCTGCTGCCTTCACTTGGGTACCCCAATGCTTCCCCTGCCCAGCAACAGGAGGGGGCTCCCAGACACAGGACAGCCCTGAAAACCACCTCCAGAGAACCAGGCAGGGAGAACAGAAGAAACTCAGCCAGGAGACAGGTGGAAGAGGAAACCCTGGAGCTCTTCCACCCGCCCGGCTCCACCTCCATCACCAGGTGGGAGTGTTGTTCTCCCGGAGAGCCCTTCGCCGAGCTGGGTGCCCAGGGAGCTCCGGGCATCGCTGCGGAGCCCAGCCCAGCAGATCGCTTCTCCTTCAGCTCCCCGGTACCGCTGCCAGGAATAAATGCATAAGGATTATCCGGGAAGAGGGGGAAGAGAGGCCTCGGCGAGAGCTCCAAGCGCATATGGCGCATGAATGAGCGGGGGACGGCTGATGGAGGTGGCCTCCTGCCAGGGGCCCGCTGAGTTTGGGGAAGGTTTCTCAGCTCACTGAAGACATTTGCTGCTTGCAAAGTCCCAGCAGAGCTTTCCTTGCCTTTTCTGGAACAACTGGGGGGGGAGGTAAGGGGAAAAAAAAGGGAAAAAAAAAAGTAAAAGGAAAAAAATAAAAGGAAAAAAATAGAGATGGGTTGAGGTTGGTTGGGATTTATTAATATTTTTTTTTTCCCAGCTTTTCCATACAAATGTGTTTAATTCCCCTGTGAAGGCCTCCCAGAGACAGAGGGGAAAAGCATTAGGCTATTCCGGCTGCGTGCAGTCTCTCCCCCGCTCCGCCGCTCTCTCCTGCGGGAGCGGGATCTGTTTCAGCCTGATTGCTTCTCCTCACTCATCTTTCTCCTGTGCTGACAGCTCAGGCACACAGATGGACAAAACGTTCCTGGAGCATCCCAGACAGGAACATCCACCACCACAACTCACCCCCAAAATGCTTCCTCCCAGATGTGCCACCTCTGTCAGGGGACAGGGATGGATCATGCTGCTGAGGGACAGAGCCTGTGGTGTGGAGAGGGGTTTGCTACTAAAGGACTTTGCCACCATGTGCCAAAAAAACCCAAAACCAAACCTCCTCCCCCCCACCAAAAAAAAAAAACAAAACCCCAAACAAAAAACATGAAGAGAGGAGGAGATGTTTTCATTGCCAACAGCCACTTTCACCTTCTTCCCCACTCAGCAGAGCATTTTTGTGGCGAGGAAGAATCGTAAAATTCATGCAGAGGGAAGAAATAAAGCAACCAAGCAGCCAACAATAAAAAACCCATTTCCTTACGGAAGGACAGCTTGATTTTAACAGCAAGGAGCATATGCTGCTCCTGTCAGCTCCAACAGCAGCTGCTCAGCACCTCTGACAAGAGCCAGGGAGCAGATCAGCAGTTGCCAGTCCTCTGGCTGCCATGCACGGGACCTTCACCACCTCTCCAGAGCAGGACGTGACCATGGTCCTCATCTCCTTCCTCAGACATTAAAGACCTGGACCAGCAGCCAGGCAATCAGGTGTGAGAGAAACACACTCACTGCCTGGTCTAGGTTGGAAGGGACCCCAAGGATCATCGAGTTCCAACCCCTCTGCCACAGGCAGGGCCACCAACCTCCAGGCCTGCAGCTAGACAAGGTTTCCCAGGGCCCATCCAACCTGGCCTTGAACCCCTCCAGGGTCAAGGCACCCACCACCTCTCTTGGCAGCCCGTTCCAGCCCCTCATCACTCTCTCCATGAGCTTCCCCTGATCTCCAACCTGACCCTTCCCCCATCTGACTTCAATCTATTCCAGCTTGTCCTGCCATTGTCTACCCTTGTAAAAAGGGACACCAACAAATGCTCTGAGCTTCCTAGGAGGGAGAGGGAAAGGCCTGGCTTCTCCCAGCTCCCACCAAACCCAACAAGAGAAACCTCTGGTTTCCATCACTCCAGATGCTCCTTTGGCCTAGTAAGCTGGCTCACAGGGCAGCTTCCTCGCACTGCCACCAGAGTTGCTCCTGCCCCTTCCTGCATCCCACTCCCTAAGCACATCCAACACCTCCACAGGCAAAAAGCAACACTCAAAAAGGTCCTTTGCATCAATTAAACCATATTGCTTGAAAACAGGAACAACACATCCTGCTTTGGCTTGCAGGAAAGAAAGGGATAGGATCCACTATGGGAAAATACAGGGGGGATGGGGAGGAAGGTCAAGTGCATGCTCATCATCAAGGAGCGCTGACCCCACGATAGCCCAGGCAGACGTTTTGCTCCATTCCCAAATTCCCACTGCACATCCCTTGGGAGAGGTCCCTCCCCTCAGCCAGTTTGGAATTAGCAGCCATCAGAGGGTTTAGACAGTGCCCCAAGCAAAGGCAAAACCAACCAGTGGGAGAAGCAGAGAGAAGCGATTTGCTTTGGAAAGCGAAAGCCTTTAAGTCTGTGGGTTTTCCCACAGACTCCCCCAAGGTTTTGTCATATTAATCTCTTAATGGGTTTATGGTAATTGTACACACAGAGCAGGCAATCCTTCTGCTCTAGCACAGGGGCAAAGAGCTGAGAAGATCCTATTCAAATCCCTGTCCCCAGCACAGCCCTGGCCGGAGTTGGAGCAGTTCTGCTCACGGTGGCAGAAGGGACTGGATGCACAGGAAGGGCTGCTGGCACTGTGGTGTTTTCAACGGACCAGTTGAAACCACAGCAACCAACAGAGGCAACCACAGCACTGGGAGAGGAAACTGCTGGCATGGGAAGCAGAAAGACCCTGTGCTAGCGCTGGGCAACCCAGGCTGTGTTTCCAGCCACTGACTGCTCACACGACCATGGGCAAGTCTCCAGGACAGGTTCTTCTCCCTTCAAGGTACTCAGACATGCAAAGGAGCCCACAGGCTGGGTTTCCAAAGCTCCCTCATCTTCCAACCACCAGCTCCAGACTCAGAACCAGGGAGAAGGGACACAGACCATGTGGGTGGCACTGCCACTCCCTCTCTGGGGACACGCAGAAGTGAGGGTGTGTGCTACCCTCTGGATCACAGCATCTTACCTGCTTCTTCTTCAGCTTGGAGATCTGCTGCTCCACCATGGTGATCTCGCGATCCACGCGGTCCATGTTCTGAATGAGCTCCTCCTTGGACAGCCGGGCTGGCAGCAGGTCCAGCTCGGCATCGGGGTGAGCAGGGCTCACCGGCGACACGGGCTCCAGTTTGCCAGGCAGGCCACGATCCTGGGGAGCACAAAACAACCAGGTCAGCTCTTTCCCAGGGGACTTCAGATCCTTCTCATCCTCCCACACCAGCTGCCACATCCCCCTGGCCCATTCCCAGCCCTCAGAGACACACAACCCCCTCAGAAAACCTGCTAGATGAAGCGGCACCAGCTGCCAGATCCCATCACCGTGGTGCTCCACAACCTCCAGCTCCTCCAGAGAGCACCAGGCCAGTCTCACAGGGACATGACAGCAGCCAAAGCCTTGGATGCTCCCACCATCTCCAGCACTACCCACATTCCTATAGGATCAATAAACCCATCTGTACCCAGGAGCTCCCAGCAGCACCTCTGACGCAGCTACAGCCATGCTATGCTCAATGAGAGGGGCTACAAGGGCAGCCCGTGGCAGAAAAGACTCCCATCTCCTTCATGGAGGTTCTCCTCCATCTCTGGTTAAATATCAGGTGATCTCTGAGTGCTGGATGTCAAATGTGTCCATCCAGAAATGGAGGAACATGGATAGGTGAGGTCAGCTGGAATAAAACTAGACTGATGACAATCGGCGCTTTGCAAATTCCAGTTAAAGAGGCTCGAGGCTCAACAAGACCCTTCAAGTCAGAGACCAGACAGACCAGCACACCCTCCATGACCATCAATCACATGGAGCAGCTCTCACGACCATGAGCTAGGAGCAGAGGGAAAACACACTGAAGCATTCAGCTTCACCTCCAGCAATGCATCAACTCTGCTGAGCCCAATGAGTCGGTATCCCACTAGCATCCCAGACCTGCAGACCACCCTTCACCTCTCCAGCTCCATCTGAAGGAGCCCATCTCCTGCAAACACAACTCACATGCCTGGGTGAGCGTGCCCATCACTGATTAACACATCTCGGAGGAAGCAGCTGTTCCATCCACACAGACAGATCATGGCACACCAACAGCCTACCCTGACCTGGGACACTCCTCTCTGGCAGCCACCCAGCATCTTAATTAGAAGTTTATCTATTCATTTGCTTAGTGAGTGGATGGATTTCTTGTCTTGGAGGGGCAGGGGGAGGAGCTGCAGTGGCTGGTAACCATAAGCAGCAGCAAGTTGGGCAGCCAGCACATTGCAGCTGCTGGGTCCACCAACCCTATCCTCTGGCTGCTCCTCCTGTAGGGACAAGGGTGACACCATGGACCCCTCTGTGCTTCTCCAGCAAAGCAGCCCTGGCTTGCAGCTCACTCCAAACCTGGCAAGCGTGCTGATGTCACCTTGATAGCACCTGCTTATGGAGAAGCAGAATCACACAGGGTGGCCTCCACCCTGCTGCTGATGGGAATGAAGGAGAGAGAGGTCCCTCCTGGGGAGGCTGCACCCACAGCCCCAGCACAGTTGCAGGAAACCTGGTTTCAAGCTTAGTCCCTGCCCAGTGGGGCTGTGCTGAGACACCCTCTGCCCTATTCCTCTCCATAAGGGATAGACAACATCACCTACAGCAAAGCGGGAACGAGGGGAGGCAAAAGAGGATGTTTCCCAACAAAGTGGCTGTGCCCAGGACACCATCTCCCTTCACTGGCACCTTCCTTCTGTTCACTAAACCCTGTTTTAGCTGAAGGAGACACAGAGGCAGCCAGGGAGGAACCACTGCTGGGTGCAGCCTGAAGGCATCGACACCCTTCCCACTGCTGCCATCAAGAGACAGAGAGCAAAGGAGCAACCTCAAACTCCTTCCTCGCTGTCTGCATGGGGCTTTGGCTGTCCCCAAGAGCAGAGATGCATCTCAAGGCTGAGCTGGTTGTTTCCAGCTTCCACTTAAAAGAGGAAGTAGAAGCAGATCAAAGGTTTCTGGAGAATCCCAAAGAACAGAGTCTGACTTGTTTTACTTCCCCAGGATTAGACACTGAAGTGGGTCACCGAGCTGCAGCATGAAGACTCTGCTCTCGAAAGTCAGGGTTGGGGTTTTTTGTGGGTTTGTTGGGTTGGAGTTTTATATTTGAAAGACAAGAGGAGCAGGACGACTATAAAAAGCAAAAGATAAATTAGGTGTTCATAAAATCTCCTTCAGATTAAGGCAGGGGAAGGGGCTTGGAGGTGGGTATGGTTTTCTCAAGGAAAGGAAGTTATCTGCCAAAAATACTGGACACACCGACTTGTCTCTGAGCACATGAAACAAAAGACACTATCTCACATCTGTAATATGCTTTAAACTCCTACACAGCACAAACCCCTTTGGAAACCTGGTTTCTGACAGCATTTTATTTGTTCTAACTTGTGGAATCTGAAGCAAAATATCAGCAAAGCTGAGTAAGGGAAACAGCTGCAATTGAGAACACAAAACCCATCATCATCATCTGGCATTAGGAGATGATTATAGCAAGAGAGCAGCAACGTCCCTGCACCCCAAATAGCTGGTCACTGTCATGTCACAAGGACCTCTGTAAATAAAATGATAAGCAGCAAGAGGAAAGAAAAACCAAAACTGAAGGCAAAAGAAGTCTTGCCCAGGCAAGAAATCCAGAAAGCAGAGCTCCCAGATTTACACAAGGCATGAAGCAGCCCTTCCTCTACATCACAAAACCGGGTTCAAAGAGGTTTGCAAAGACCGCTCCAACAGCCAGCGGTATTCCAAGAGCACAAGGTACTCCAGAGCACTCTGGAGAAGCTGCTCCAAACATACTCTGCTTCAGACAGCACCACAGAGCCAGGCTCTGAACAAGTGCAGTGTGAAACATGAAATTCTTCTTATTAACGTGAAGTCACAGACTTTGAAACCAGCATGAGCCGGGCGAGCTGGAATAAATCTGCTGGAGGGAAGAAAACAATTACTGCATTACTCAAGTTGATATTTCCCTCAGTAATTACACTGTTTCCATGTGATTTGTTTTTATACACGGCTAACAGCTACTGTAGTTCCTGTTTATCCCTGGCCTTATCATTATGGGATTTGTATGATAACAAGGGTGGGCGAGCGGGGGGCAGAGGCCTCGTACACCCCCCGCAGCAAGAGGAGATGCTGGCGCTGAGGGAAATAATTACCACGGAGGAGTCTACTGGAGAGCAAGGCCAGGCTTTGGGGTGGGTGTTTCTTACAAACACTTATTCCTCATGTAGGTAACGGAGCAAGCAAGCTGCACACTCTTAGGTAGTGGCTTTACAACACAGAAGAAAAAGGAAAGGGGAAGCCAACTGCCCGTCGATGCCTTGAAGAGCAAGCGAGCCCCTGGGTGAAGCCGACGTCCCTGACATCAGCAACTGGGTCCACAGGAGAAAAGACAGCAGGTCCCAGGTCACGCTGGACAGGGCCATCACCTTCTTGTGTGGTATAACTGACCCTCCCTGCAGTGTCCCCAGGGGGCTCGTGGGCGTTGGTGGATGGAGAAGCGCGTCCGTGCCACGTGTCAGCCCGGCAGCTACAGCAAGATGCAGCCCAGCCTCCATGAAAGGTCATTTGTGTTGGCTCTTTTCCACCCTCAGGAGACAGCTGAGCAGCAGCTCTGCTCCATCCTGCTTAACTCTGGCTGCAAAATGCATTTTGACCTTCCTGAGCCCCTGCCTGCACCAGTTGCCTCTTCAAGACCACAGCAGTAAAGCATTAGCTTGTACCAAGTGAAACTTGGTGCCTCAGGACCTCCAGCACAGCACCACGGCATCTGCCCTACATAGCATCTTCAGTAAGTCCTGGCCTCTAAACCAGATCAGTATCAATGCTCCCCCAAGCCCAGGACAGAGATTTGGGGATACCAACACCACCTCTGTTGTCTTCCCAATCATCAGCAGGCTTCAGCATTTTCTGCTGGAGCACCAGGAGTGATTCAGAGATGCCACCTCCAATTCCTGCCCACTTGCACATCTCATGTCCTCATGGGCTGCAGAAGATTACCCAGGTAGGCAAGATGTGCTCAAATTAACCCTCAAAAGACCCCATGTGAGCAAAGGGTGGGCTTGTGCTGAGGGTACCTGCCTTGAGCAGCCTGGTCTAGCGAGAAGTGTCCCTGCCCATGGCAGGGGGGTTGGAACTAGATGATCTTTAAGGTCCCTTCCAGCCCAATCCACTCCATGACTCTATGACACGTGGATGCCTCCATCACTTCTCACTGCAGCACAGAAGCATCAAACATTGACAAACTCCACCAACCCCCTTCCCAAAGCCCCATCCACGGGAGGCTGTGCCACAGGGAGCAGCCCATCCTCCCCCCACAAGCACCCAGCAGCACCCCACACCCCAGCAGATGCAAAACCCTGGGGCTTTCCCACACACCCTGGGACAAAACCCAAGCAGGACAGCCAACACCCCACACCATCATCCACCAGGTTTTAAAACAAAAACATACATCTCAAACTCTTAAAGGGGCCAAATACAAACCTAAGGAACTTTTTATTTATTTTTTTTAATTGGAAAAGCATCCAACACACTCTGGTGTATCAGCAGGCCAGTGAGGGGGGGTGGGGAGTCAAAGAGGCTGAAAACTAACATCTCATTTCCCCAGGGAGACACGGACATACCAAGTCAGAGAGGCTGAGCAGTGAAAAGAACATCGAGTTATTGCCATCCTTTTGTTTGTGACCATCTGCTGTGCTAATGGCTCTTTCAGCAGCCCGACCCTTCAAACGGGGTTTTAATCCTTAAACACTGCCGGGCCCTCGGCTGCCTCCCTGCAGTCACTCAAAGGGCTGTCAAAGAGGGATCACAGAATCACAGACCCCCTTGGGTTGGAAGAGACCTTTAACCTCATTGAGTCCAGCCACAGCCTGACCCTGCCTGGTCCACCTCTAGATCATGTCCTTCAGCACCTCATCTCTTGGCCTTTTCAATCCCTCCGGGGATGGGGACTCCACCACTGCCCTGGGCAGCCTGTTCCAACCCTTTCAGGACAGAAATTCTTCTGATGTCCAACCTCAATCTCCCCTGGGGCAGTTTGTGACCATTTCCTCTTGTCCTGTAGCTTGTTACCTGAGAGAAGAGACCAACTCCACCTCTCTGCACCCTCCTTGCAGGGGCATGTAGAGAGCAAGGTTTCCCCTCTGCCTCCTTTTCTCCAGACTACAAAGCCCCAGCTACCCCTGTGCAGATGTGCATGTCGGTGTACACAGCCTGGAGCATCTAAGGTGCAGTCCACCAGCCATGTGTGAGGCTAACCAGCACACCCAAAGGATGTCACATGTGGGACTGGGGCATCACCCATCTCCTAACTCCATCCCCACACTCCAGGGCACGGTGTGGGCACGGTGATCGAGCAAAACGATCACTTGCACTGGATGCAGCCCAGTAGATGCCCTCATGGAAATTCATGGAGCTGGAGACTAAGGAGCTGTCTGAAGACAAAGCTTTTCTTTTCTTTTCTTTTCTTTTCTTTTCTTTTCTTTTCTTTTCTTTTCTTTTCTTTTCTTTTCTTTTCTTTTCTTTTCATAAATCTGGGACTTTATGAGAAGGCCTATGAAATTCCTTTCCCCTGTAATCCAGCTGAATTCCATGCAGCCAGGGCAGAAAACATCCCAGCAATTTCTAAGCTTGCACGAAAGTAGGTCAAAAAACTTCCCCAATGTTTCAACAGCTTGAAGCAATTTCATTGCAAAACCGGTACCAAATGCTGACCCTCCCTCCCCACCCCCACAGCAGCTTTACAAGAGTGGTAAAACCTCGCCAGCAAGTGTTACAGTTAAATGCAAAACCCAAAACCCCCCAAAAACAACAAAAAACAACCAAAGCCTCATATATGGTCTTGCAAAACTTGCTTGCTCTGAAAAAAAAAGCTGTTCCACAGCATTACCCTTAACAGATGCTGCCCCTGGCCCTCAAGGATATTACGGAAGCAGCGGCAAACGCAGCTTATGGACTTGGAGGTAGCTTGAAATAATGGGTCAAATCCAGAGAACCTTACTCAGGCAAGCTCCCACTGAAGCCAGGGGCACTACACCAACAAATGGATGCTGTGCCTTCCATTACCTCTTTGTGTTTCCCCATTAGTGGGTAATAATTGCATCGAATGCGCACGTTCCCTATTGACTTTGCCAGAGCAATGAATCCTCACCTACCCAGCGAGTCATTGCCAAGAGGAGTTAATTACTCCACCTCTCATCAAGGGTTGCCTTCCTCTCCTACATCACTGGATTTATCTGACCCCAGGTTTGTTATAATATTAACTGTCTGCACTGAAATTTTCCATGGTGAGCACTTGCTTCAGGCATTTTTTTTTTTTTTTTCCCTAAATAGTAAATTTCAGCCAAAACAACTCTGCCACTTCCAAGAACAAGTTTAGAGGAAAATATGCCTTTCTGCAATGTTTAGAAAGATTCTGGGAACCTTTTCTTTGAGCAGTTTCAGCGCATCCCATACATCTGGCAACACTTGTCTGTGCCAGTGATTCGCCTTTTGTTAACTGAAAAAATGTCCAAGAAAAAAAAAAAGTAGTAAAAATCTCATTTTGGTGCCTGTGTAGTGGAAATTACTTGGAGCTGAGAAGGTGAGTGGTGTGGGGTCCCAGGGAGCTCCAGGTCAGGTATCATCACCTCGTGTGTGTTGCTGCCCCAATGATGTGCTGTCAAGTACATAATCGTGACCATAACAGAAGTACAGCCTGGTCGGGGTTGGAAGGGACATCAAGGATCACTGAGTTCCAACCCCACTGCCACAGGCAGGGCCACNCTGATCATCTTCATGGTCTTCTCTGAACCCTCTCCAACAGTTCCGTATCATCCCTGAATCCCCATCTCCCCTTCACAAACACAACCCAACCTGTTTAAACACGCAGGGCTTCTGATAACGTGGGAGACCAGGAGGCAGAGGAGCCCCTCGCAGCCTCCCCTCTGCAGAGCCCGGCGGTGACAGGGACTCATGGGCAGAGCCGGGAGCAAAGTGTCAGCATCTCACTTTGAGGACAAAACCCACATCTTTGTGGAATGATGCTGGTGATGGAAAACAACCATGAAATTACAGCACCAGGGAGGTAAAGACTTGCACAGAAAGGCACCAGGCACATAATGCATTGGCTTAAGAGTGTGGCAAAGTCCTGTACCAGGATACTCAGGACTGTGACATCCCAGGGTTTAGAGAGGTCCCAAGGAGGGAGCTGCCCTGAGCTCACCCAAACGCTCTGAGTGCAGGCAGGCAGGCACAAGGGAAGGGAGACCTTGTTTGATGTCTTTTAAAAAGGAGCAAACTGTGAAAAACGCCTCTGATTACATCAAGTGAATGTAATTGCTGAGGCAGAGAGGCAGATTTTTAATTGCCCAATTTGGCACTCGGCCAGGGCAGTGGGGTTAGTGTCTCCCAGCTTCGCAGAACCTGATTTTAAGTGCAGGGTGGAGTGGCTCAGTGGAGAGACAGGCACTGCTTCCCCCTGCAAAGCAACCAGGTGTGGGGCTCAAACCACCCTCACCTTCCCAGGAACTGCCCAGCTTTGGGCAGCTTTCACAGGAATCTCTGAATAATCACCATGGACTTCCACGGAAACATGGGATGCGGTGACAAGGGTTGGCCTCATGCACCCAATGCCCTCTCCTGTTTTTGCACGTCTCCACATGCCTGCTGCTCAGGGTGTTTCCTTGGGGAGACCCCCAGGGTGCAAGGAGGGCTCCAAGGTACAAGCAGTGCACAACCCCAAAGCCCTTCCTGCAGCTTGGGAAAGACCCCATCAACAAACACAGCCAGCCCTGGAGGAACTTAACACTTCTCAGTGTGCTTTAGCCTCCCATTATTTATTTTTTTATCCTCTTTTGCATTGCCACCCACCTTCTTTCAATCACCAAGCATGGCAAAGCAAGGTCCGAGCCTCCAGCACACCAAGCACACGCAGACACCACATTAAGGACCGTTAACCCCATCTCCTCTGGTCTGAGATGCTGGAATAGTCTCTAACCAACTCCCAGCTGATGCTCTAGATGGCCGGCTGCGCTCGAGGCCTACAGGCCCTGCTGACAGCACAACAGGGCTTGATGCTCATAAAGGTCTCTGCAGAATAAGAATCCCTACCTTTATGTTGCTGGAACAGTCAAGTGACCAGCATGAATGTCATCACACGTGTGTGACAGCACCTGTGACAGTCCTGAAGAAGCAGGAGGCAACCGCGTCCGGTTAACCCACCATCCCATCAACGGAATACAACCGTTTCATCCCAACTGGCATAGCCACACCAGCCAAAAAGGAGCAGGGCAACAAGTCAGTGTGATTAAAGACATCATGTGTTGTAAACACGGGGTCAGATTCTGCGCCAGGCTCAGCACCACCCACAGGCTCTGGTGTCCGTGGGTGCAAGGCCCAGCTCGGATGGCCGGGGAGAGCAGCACATTGCTCACCAGCTTGGATGTGCCCAGCAAACCTTCTCCTCAGCTTTTGAGAGCCTCAGCGGGGTGACAGGGTGCTGCCCCCAAGCTGG